>CAUYPK010160398.1:0-13435 GCA_963574355.1 Loris lydekkerianus | reverse complement strand
CAGCCTTAAAGAAAGATGGAGACTTTACCTCTTTCATGTTTACATGGATGGAGCTGGAACATACTCTTCTTAGCAAAGTATCTCAAGAATGGAAGAAAAAGTATCCAATGTACTCAGCCCTACTATGAAACTAATTTATAGTTTTCAAAGCTATAACCCAATTATAACCTAAGAATATGGGTAAAGAGGAAAGGGAGGGGAAGGGAGGGGGAGGATGGGTATAGGGAGGGTAATTGGTGGGACCACACCTACGGTGCATTTTACAAGGATACATGTGAAACTTACTAAATGTAGAATATAAATGTCTTAACACAATAACTAAGAATATGCTAGGAAGGCTATGTTAACCAGTGTGATGAAAATATGTCAAATTGTATAAAACCAGTGCATGGTGCTGTGTGAATACATTAATGTACACAGCTATGATTTAATAAAAAATAAATAAATAAAATGATGACAGCCATTGATATTTGCAACACAAATGTTACTGGTTACCTTGTAAAAGCTGTTTATGTGTTACAGTGGGGACTATTCTCAAGGTGGTTTGTGTTTAACATGGACAGGGAAAAGAGAAGGTGAACAGACAATACAGACTTAAGTAGTGTTAGAAAAGTAAGCTGAGAAATGAAGCATTCCTGAGAATAGAACATACAACATGTAATCATGATGCAAGAAAGAGGAGAATGATGCAAGAACAATGATGCAAGAAACAGAAGGAACAATTACAGGAACATCATCTCTGAGTAGCCAACAAGTACAGGGATTGGCCTTAAATAGTAGAAGTGTTGATTCACACAACAGGAGGGAAGGCAAGAGTGTTGGTTGAAATGCTAATGATATGATGTACAGGATTCCTTATGATTGTCTCTTTTCCCTTAGTGAAATAGGCTATAGCTAGGATAAAAAAGGTTTTGGAAGTCTGAGGATAGAAAGGAAAGAAAATGGTATGAAAAGGTTATCTAGGAAAGTAGAAAACTTTTGAGCTGAGGGAATATAGTATGGGCAGCACCAACAGCATCTTTGATTATGAATTCAAAGTAGGACCAGTCAGCATGGTTTTGTTTCTCTCTATATTTGGTTGCTTAGGTGCAGGTACAGAATAGAAAGTGAACTTACTGGAGGTTAAGGATTTTCCAGGAAAGTATGGCAGAGGGAAAGGAAGCACAAGGAGTTGAAAATATACAGGATGTCCATAAAATTCATATGCAGTCTAAACCAGTTGTCCATTTTAAACTGCACACAAACCTCATGGATACCCTGTATAAAAGAAATGATAATGATGGACCATAGACTCTAAGTTGGATAAGGAACACATGAGGATAAGGGAGGTGAAAATACTGAAAATATGGCAGAGTCAATGGCTTGGAGGTTGCAGTAAAATAGAAAGATGGAGTTGGGATAATAGGAGAGAACTGGAAAGACACGAGCTTGTAAATGGTGAGTGAAATGCCTAAAATTGAGACAATAGGAGGACTGCCTGAGTTAAAGAGCTGGAGACCAGCCTGAGCCAGAGCGAGACCCAGTCTCTAAAACTAGCCAGGCATTGTGGCAGGCGCCGATAGTCCCAGCTACTTGGAAGGCTGAGGCAAGAAAATCACTTGAGCCCAAGAGTTTGAGGTTGCTGTGCTGTGATGCCTTGGCACTCTTCTGAGAGTGACGAAGTGAGACTCTGTCTCAAAAAATGAAATAAATATGTAAATAAATAACAAAGGCAACTGCAAAGTGATTTTTCTTAAAACATTTTCGATTAGAATGTTTTTTTTTTTTTTTTTTTTTTGAGACAGAGTCTCACTGTGTTACCCTCAATAGTGTCATAGCTCACAGCAACCTCAAACTACTGGGCTCAAATGATCCTCTTGCCTCAGCCTCCTAAGTAGCTAGGACTGACTACAGGCACCCACCAAAGCACCTTGCTATTTTTTAGAGACAGGGTCTCGGTATTGCTCCAGCTAGTCTCAACTCCTGAGCTCAAGCTATCTACTTGCTTTGGCTTCCAGAGTGCTAGGATTACAGGCGTGAGCCACCACAACCAGCCCAAGAATAAATACTTTGACTTAATACTCTTTTCCTCCCAACAAAGCAGAGCTGAACACCAAACAACCGCAAGTTTACATTTAAATAATAATTATCCAACATGGAAAAATAAAAAGTATAGTGGGATTTTTCCATTTGCCTTAAAAATTACCTTCTTTCAATATTTTAATATTGTTTATTCAGTATTTAAAATGGGGATTAAGGAATAACTTACCCTTTGGTCAGCTGCTACAAGTCTAAATTCCTGTAGTAACTTGCCAAAAAAGGATCTTTGTGGTTTTCGAAAGAGATGAATTGTCCCCTTTCAAACAAACGATATACAAATCAGCACTTAAATATCTAATCTTTCTCACAGTTCCTGTGATATGGTATAGTAGTAATAACAACTAACGTTTATTGAGTACTCAATATATGACAAGCACTTATACATGTACAGTAGAATCTGTAAATTGACCACCCAAGGGACTGTAACAAATCGGTCAATCTAGGGAGGTGGTCAACATAAGGAACTAGGCCTACTGATACATACATGTGGTGTATGTCTGGTCTATGAAAATTAGGTCAACTTAATGAGGTGGTCAATGTAGAGAGGTGGTCAGCTACAGAGGTTCTACTGTATTTATCAATCTAACACTCACAATAATCTTATGTGGTGGAAAAAACCTTTAGTAAATCATCCAAAGTCACAAAGCTAGTGAACAGAGTTCTTGCTAAGCAAGAATTCAAACTCAAGCATTTTAGCTCCAGACCACATATTTTATTTTTAAGTGAATACAGCAATTTGAACCAGAAAAGGAAAAGTTTGCCAGCTGCTCTACTGTAAAGAAAATATCACAATTTATATTATCAAAGCTATACATGTAAGTTCTGGCAACTGTTTTAGAAAACCCCCTAAAGTTCTCTATTAGGTGTTAAGTCAAAGTATCTGACATCCTAGCTAGTCTCTGTGACTCTGTGACATAGTATGCATCTAGAAGAGAAAGGGCCTAGGAGCAGGAGACTAAGCGGCAACTAAAGATTTAACAACCAAGGAAACCATGTGGAAAAGCCTTAGTAAAAAGAAGAGTTCATGCATATATGAGAAATTAATTTATGATAAAGGCAGTATTCAATATCAGTGAAATATGTTTGTTTTTTGAGACAGAGCCTCAAGCTGTCGCCCTGGGGTAGAGTGCTGTCACATCATAGCTCACAGCAACCTCCAACTTCTGGGCTTACGCGATTCTCTTGCCTCATCCTCTCAAGTAGCTGGGACTACAGGTGCCCGTCACAATGCCCAGCTATTTTTTGGTTGTAGTTGTCACTGTTGTTTGGCAGGTTCAGGCTGGATTCGAACCCACCAGCTCTGGTGTATGTGGCTGGTGCCTTAGCCACTTGAGCTACAGGTGCTGAGTCAAAAAATGGTATTTTTAAAAAGGTAACGGTGCATCCTTCCTATACTCCTTACTCTAACTTGTTATTCTTTTTTTTTTTTTAATTAAATCATAGCTGCGCACATCAATATGATTAACTTGTTATTCTTTTTAAAATAATATACAGACCAGATATAGTGCCTCATGCCTGCAATCATAGCACTTTGGGAGGCTAAGGAGGCAGGATTGCTTGAACCCAGAAGTTTGAAACTAGCCTGAACAAAACAGCAAGACACCATCTCTATAAAATTTTAAAAATTAGCTGGCTATTTTAGCACGTGCCTGTAGTCCTAGCTACTTGGCAAGGCTGAGGGAGAGAAACAGCTTAATTAAGCCCAGGAATTTAAGGTTACAGTGAGCTATGATCAGGCCAGTATAATCCAGCCTGGGTGACAGAGCAAGAGGTGTCTCGAAAAATAAATTAAAATATAAAACTATAAAGAATATTTGGCAAACCATTGATGTTTGTATCCCCATGACAGGTACGATTGAAACTGCAAGAGCAGGCAACCTAAGACAGGGGCTATGTTTTTCCGCCATACAAAAAACAAGAGGGAATTGTTGGGCCCTGCCATGTGCCTGAGGCCTAGTGCAACTTCCTGAGGCTGACTAGAAGTAGATCCATTGAGCTACTTCCGCGTAGCAATGACTCAGCAAGGCCCGGCCTGAAACTGCCTCCACCTAGATACAGCCAACATGGTACCATGCCATTGGCCCAACCCTGTCACGCACCTCATCCCCCGCCTTCTCTCCCTGCCCTTTCCCCACGCTCTATATAAGCAGCTGCTTGAAGCAATAAAGTTGAGTTCCTGCTTAAAAAAAAAAAAAAAAAAAGAATATTTGGGCTTGGTACTTGTAGCTCAGTGGTTAGGGCACCAGCCACATACACCGGAAGTGGCAGGTTTGAACCCAATCCGGGCCTGCCAAACGACAATGACAATTACAACCAAAAAATAGCCTGGGGTTATGTAGGTGCCTGTAGTCCCAGCTACTTGGGAGGCTGAGACAAGAGAATTGCTTAAGCCCAAGAGTTTGAGGTTGCTGTGAGCTGTGACGTCACAGCACTCTACCAGGCAACATAGTGAAACTGTCTCAAAAAAAAAAAAAAAAGAATATTTGAAGAAAGTATGGATGTGTAATTTTACAACCTTGGAGTTGTAGATTAACTTTTTAATAGGACATAAGACCAAGAAGTTATAATGGAAAAAAAACTGATCAATTTTCCTACACAGTTGCATATGAGAAAACAATATCTTAAAGAGAGTCAAGGGGACTAGAGAAGTTAAACTGTGAAAAAAATGGTAATTCATGATAGACAATAGGCCAATTTTCAATTTCCTCTATGTACAACTTCTGCAAATTAAAAAAAAAAAGACAAATGACCCAATTTAAAAAGTTACATATTTATAAAGCTGGCCAAATCAATAGGTACCTATTATTCACGTTTTTGAGATTTTTGCATTGCTAATTTAAAATCACAATTTCTATTACTATTTTTAGAATGAACATGGAATGCCTCTCCCTTCCATCTACCTCTTTCTAAACCTCAGCTTCAGCTTCTTTGGAGAAAGCCTTTCTCAACTGACTTTTCAGCACATCCCCTATCATAGAGTAAATATCATATTTGCCATATGCCCTATATTTAAAATCAGAACATCCCAAATTTGAGAGAAACCATTCCAGTCATTTTCCTATAATGTGGAACAGATAATGAAACAGAAACTTCATTTAATGCCTATAAGACCAAAAATCGTACTTCATGTGCTACCATGAGTTGAATTTGTGATGTCTACTGGTAATAATGGAAATAATGCCAAAAGACCTGTAATTACTTTAATAATAGTTTCAGTTATTCAAGAATACTTAATCTGTTATATGGGAAAACATGGCATCATTCTATTAATTAATAGGTTTCCAAAAGCAATAATCAATAGCTGCTTTTTTAATTTTTTATTTTTGAGACAGGGCCTCACTCCGGGAGACCCTAGGCTATAGTGCCATGGCATCAATGTATCTCACAGCCATCTAAAAGTCCTGGGCTCAAGCAATTCTCCTACTTCAGTCTCCCAAGTAGCTGGGATTATCGACATGCCTACTGCACCTGGCTAATTTTTCTTTATTTCTTTTCTGTAGGGAGGAAGTCTTACTCTTGCACAGGCTGGTTTTGAACTCTGGCCTTGAGCAGTCCTCCAGCTGTGGCCTCCCAAGTGCTAGGATTACTGATGGTTCCACTATCCTTGGCCTACAGCTACTTTTAAAGGGAAAATTCTTTTAGTTTTTTTTTTTGGTTTTTTTTAGACTGAGTCTCACTGTCACCCTGCGTAGTGTGTTGTGCTGGCGTCGTAGCTCCCAGCAACCTCAAACTCTTAGGTCAAGCAATCCTCTTGCCTCAGCCTCCTGAGTACCTGGGACTACAGGCATGTGCTACCATGCCTAGTTTTTTCTTTTAGTAGATGGGGGTTTCATTCTTGCTCATGCTGGTCTTCAGCCTGAGCTCAAGCAATCCACCTACCTTGACCTCCTAGAGTGCTAAGATTATAGATGTGAGCCACTATGTCCAGCCTAAAGAAAAAATTCTGTTATTCCATGGCAAGTAACTGGGGGGAGAGAGGGGAGGGTGTTCCTTCACAACAATTTGATTGCTAACTGCCGTACACTTAAATATTTGGATTTTAACAAAATATTTTTCTAGATGATAAACCACAAAGTAGTTTGCCTACTCAAGTTGGCCAATTTGACTCTGAAGCCCCAGAAAGCAATGCAACTGGGGTATTAACAGATTATAAATGTAAAAATCTTGCAGATTCATTTCAAACAGAAGCATGCTTTTTCTACATAGTTAGCATCTAGGGAACATTAGAGTAGTTGTAAGAAGGGATAACCCATTCCTTCAAAGCTTGGATATGCCATTTGCTACATTATACTGAGACTCAGGAAAGGCAGAAAAAGGACCAAGCACTAGTCTTGGCATAAAAAAAATTAACAGAGTGTTGACAATTATTGATGGCAGGCAATGGTGTGTGTGGGGGGTCCATTATATCATAGTATCACTATTTTTATGTATATTTGAAATTTTTCATAATAAAAAAGTAATAAAAGTATAAAGTAGGCCAGGGTAGGTGAGGATGGCTGACATCTGTGATCCCAAAACTTTGGGAAGCCAAAGTGAGTGAAATTGTTTGAGACCAGTCTGGGCAACAAGCAAGATCCCACCTCTACAGAAAGGAAAAAGAAAAAATTTAGCTGGCCATGGTGGTATGCACCTGTAGTACCAGCTACTTGGGAGTCTGAGGCAGGATCATTTCATCCCCGGAGTTTGAGGATGTGGTAAGCTACGATGATGCCACTGCACTCTAGCCTGGGCAACAGAGTGGGACCCTATCTTGAAAATAAAATAAAATTAAAATTAAATAAAACAAAACAAAATAAACTGAGCTTTCTTTTCTTTTGAGACAGAGTCTTACTCTGTTGTCCAATCTAGAGTGCCATGGTTTCAGCTTAGCTAACAGTGACCTCAAACTCCTGGGTCCAAGTGAGCCTCCTAACTCAGCCTCCTGAGTACCTGGGGAGTAGTACACAGCCATCTGCCACAACACATAGCTAATTTTTCTATTTTTAGTAGAGACAGGGTTTCACTCTTGCTCAGGTTGGTCTTGAATTCCTAGGCTCAATGGATCCTCCCACCTTGGCTTCCCAAAGTTCTAGGATTATAGGTGTGAGCCACCATCCCCAGCCAAATAAAAAATATTTTAAAATAAAGCATCAGAAAAATATTACCAATTTTGATATCCTAATTATGATCACTATGTATATAACCCTAAGGCTTTGCTAAGCTAACTCCTTTTTTTTTTGGAGACAAGAGTTTTACTTTGTAGCCCTCGGTAGAGTGTTGTGGCATCACAGCTCACAGCAACCTCCAACTCCTGGGCTGAGGCAATTCTCTTGCCTCAGCCTCCCAAGTAGCTAGGACTACAGGCGCCCACCATAATGCCTGGCTATTTTCTTTTTTTGTTGCTGCGGTTTGGCTGGGGCCAGGTTCAAATACTCCACGCTTGGTATATGGGGCCAGCACCCTACCCACTGAGCACAGGTGCCGCTCAGCTAACTCAGTTTAAAAGGAACTAGCCAGGCATTGTGGCTGGCACCTATAGTCCCAGCTACTTGGAAGGCTGAGGCAAGAGGATTGCTTAAGCCCAAGAGTTTGAGGTTGCTGTTAGAGCTCATGGTACTCCAACCAGGGCAACAGCTTGATAGTTTGTCTCAAAAAAAAAAAAAAAAAAAAAAAAGGAACAATATGCTATTTCCATTTGACTTATTAATACTTGTTAATGATGACAGATATAGTCTCTCTCTCTACATATATATATATATATATATATATTTTTTTTTTTTTTTTTGAGGCAGAGTCTCACTCTGTCACCCTTGGGTCGCGTGTCTTGGCATTATTGCTTATAGCAACCTCAAACTCTTAGGTTCAAGTGATTTTCTTGCCTCAGCCTCCCAAGCAGCTGGGACTATAGGTGCCCAACACTACACCCACCTGTTTTTATAGATGGGGGTCTTGTTCTTGCTCAGGCTAGTCTCGAACTCGTGAGCTCAATCGATCTGCCTGCCTTGGCCTCCCAAAGTGTTAGGATTACAGGAATGAGCCACCATACTTGGCCTTATATATTCTTTATTAAAGCATTATGTGGGGGATATTTTGGTCACAAAGATAAAAATCCTGCTAATATTGTTATCCTTGGATATGTTTTGTTTAACTTCAGTCCACTTTATTTAAGTCACTAATTTTCAGGTTGAGAAAATCAAAAAGGTTTCTAAAGAGTGGAAGACCACTTATGATGCCATCCTGATATTGATAACAAAATCAAATTTCTTTTTTTTTTTTTTAGAGACAGAGTCTCATTTTATCACCCTCGATAGAGTGTCATGGAAGTCACAGCTCACAGCAACCTCCAGCTCCTGGGCTTAGGCAATTCTCTTGCCTCAGCCTCCTGAGAAGCTGGGACTACAGGCACCTGCCACAATGCCTGGCTAATTTTTTTATTTATTTTTTACTGCAGTTTGGCCAGGGCTGGGTTCAAACCCGCCACTGTCAGTATATGGGGCCAGCGCTCTACCCACTGAACCACAGGCGCCGCCCACAAAATCACATTTCTAATGTTCATATCACTCTTTCTAAAATTATATTGGCTCTCCATTGCTATCAGAATAAACTCTGAATTTTACGATCTGAAATTCCAAGCTTTCAATGACTTACTGTGTTTCTTTCCAGTCTTATCTCTTACTCCCAACAGAAATCCTCAACTCAAGTTAAACTCATCTACCCCTTGTCTCCTGGTAACATCACTGTATAGTGAAAAGCTCAGATCTGTCTAACTCAAGTTCTACTAGCCCTGTAATACCTGACCTCTCTGCTTCCTCATCTAAATGAGAGAAACAAATATTGAATTAAGAGGATTAGTATAAGGCACAAATTGCTGTTTCGTGTTTCACCTGCTATGTGAAGTCTTCCTAGATTATGCCAAACTATAGTGTTTTTTATTTTGTAGTTTACCATAAGATAGCTTTCACCTTATCTTACATTGTAAGTTAATTTTTTAGTAACTTCACTAATGACAAAAGCTGTATTTTCTATATATTTTCTTAGAAAGCACTATTTTGCCATAGCATGTTCTTAATCAGTGACTTACAAAATCTTTTTCCCCATAACCTTTAAAATAAACCTTAAATGTTATTTCCTTGTATTAGTAATACTAACATTTCAAGCAAAGAAATTTAGTACCATAGTTTATTCAGTGTTTTATAAAAACAGGTATTTATTAAAAACCTTCTCTGGGCCTGGCAATGTACAAGGCTTTGGGAATACCAGAGTGAAATATATGCATCCTGCTCTCCATGAGCTTACAGTCGAGAAGTGAAAGACAAGTGAATACACAATTTTGACACAGTCTGGTAAAAGCTACAGATGTTACTGGCAAAAACCACAAGGGATCCAAACTTAACTTTATTAAAATAGGGCTATGAATTAACAAAGCTTTATTACCTGAAAAACCTTTGAATTTTAAGTTTCTTATCCCTTTGCCTTTAAATCCTTCATGAGTGTTTTAGGCAAGTTAGGTTTTTATGATACATATGCATTTTGCAAAGTTTTATGCAATAAAATTATTACTTACACATGCATGTGTGTATATATAAATGTACCAAAGCACAAGGTATCATGGGAGCACAGGGAGAAGCACCTAACAAGATACTGAGACATCACAGGGAAAGGCTCAAGATAAAAGAATTAAGGGGTATGGCACAGTGGCTCAAGCCTATAATACTAGCACTTTGGAAGGCTGAAGTGATAGGATCCCTGGAGGCAGGGAATTCAAGAACCGCCTGAGCAAGAGCAAGACCCTGGCTCCACAAAAAGCAGAAAACTTAAGTTAGGCATGGTGGTACATGCCTGTAGGCCCACCTCCTCTGTAGGCTAAGACAGGAGGATGGCTGGAGCCCAGGACTGTGAGATACAGGCAGATAGAAGAGCATATACAATAGGTGCAAAAGCCCAATTTAATATAGCATGATATGCAAGCTGTTCACTGTGGCTGGAATATGGATGTTGTATATGTACAATAAAGAGGCCATAATGGTTAAGAAGCTTGACTATGGATGGTTTCATATGCCATGTTTTTTTTTTTCATTTCCTTGCTTATTTATTTTTTTATTTTCTTGCTTTTTGTTGTTGTTCTTGAGAGAGAGTCCCACCCTATGCCCTAAGCAGAGTGCAATGGCATCATAGCTCACTACAACCTCAAACTCGGGGTGTGGGCATCCCGCTGCCTTAGCCTCCGGAAGCTGCTGGGATGACAGGGGCTCACCATGGCGCCTGGCTGGGTTTATTTTTTTCATTTTTTATAAATTGGGGGTCTCATTCTTGCTCAGACAAGTCTCCAACTCGTGGGCTCGAGCAATTCTCCCTCTTCAGCCTCCCACAGTGCTGGGATTACGGGCGTGAGCCACCAAGCCTGGCCATATGCCATGTTAAAAAATTAGGTGCTACACTACCTTAAGTGCTACAGAAAATAAAAACGAGAAATTTTAAGTAAAGATGTTATGTGGTCAAATTTTAAAAATATAACTGTGGCTACATAATGACGAATGTTTTAAAAAGTAGCTGGGGGCTATTTGGCCACTGGCCAAAAAAAGAGTATTTTTTTTGTGTGTGCAAAAAGATCACAGAACTTTACAAAAGATGGTGTGTGAATAAGACATTTTATTCAACCATATGCACTTAAGGAAAAAACTCAACAGAATGAAAACAGCTTAGGCACAGAAATGTTCCTTTCTCATATGTAGACTATCAATAAGTGCTCCATGAATTTTTCCGGTAAATCCATTTTCAAAAGACACACATCACTCTGACATCTGAAATCCTAACAAACTGCTTATCGTTAGATAAAATTCAGAGTTATATATTCGATTTCTAAAGGCATAAAATGAATAATTCCTGTTAACATACTTTAGAGAAAACACATCCAATAACTGTAACGTCTACTAGGATCCTCCACTAGTTTATACAAACGCAAAAGTAAAGCAGCAATAAGATGTTCTACCAACACCTTGGCTTTCACTCACTACCTTTACGTAGATGAAGCCGACAATGCCCTTTATTTCTACATCAAGGAGATCTCGACAGGAGTAAGTCATAAACTAACTGGGAGCTGAAAGCTCGGCCTGTAGCGGGGCCGGGATGCCCAGGGCCAAAGAACAGGATGAAGGACCCCAACGGGATCAGAAGTCCCAGGGGAACCTTTCGAGGCACAGCCACTTTTCCCAATAGGCCCGACCGCAACTGCGATGACCCCTTTTCTTAGAGGCTGAGGGACTTTCCAGCCCGATTCGGAAAGAGAAACGGTAAGAACCATCTAGAGCAGAAACCCTCATACTCCCCAGCCAACTCACCATGGTAAGGAGCAGCAGAGCTCCCGCCGGAAGACGCACTGGGGGCTCGGTTTTTCCCAAAACGGAAGGGGTGGGGCAGCAGAGGCCGATTGGCTGATACTGACACGTAGTCGGAAGTGCGTCCTAGCCTTCGGGTCCGCCCCCGTATCCCAGCGGGCCCTGCATTGTTTAGACCCGGTGGCGGAGGTGGCGCAAGCGGCGTTTCTCAGCAGTCTGAAGGGTTGGTACTGGATTTGAAGCGCTGAGGCCAAAGGGAAGAGCGATCAGAGTTTATTTCTCATGTTAAGAGAATTTAGTTGAGTACTGCAGCTCTTTTACCTATGTTGTGTGATTTAAGCTTATGAAATAGTATTTTCGCTGTATATGTGAGGAAAGAGGAAGATTAAGAAACTTGTCTCTGGGTGGCGTCTGTGGCTCAAAGGAGTAGGGCGCCGATCCCGGTGGGTTCAAACCCAGCCCCGGCCAAAAACTGCCAAAAAAAAAAAAAAGAAAAGAAACTTGTCTCGACCAGCCTGAGCAAGAGCAAGACCCGATTCTCTTGCCTCAGCCTCCTGAGTAGCTGGGACTATAGGCGCCTGCCATAATGCCCGGCTTTTTTTTCTTTTCTTTTCTCTTTTCTTTTCTTTTCTTTTCTTTTCTTTTCTTTTCTTTTCTTTTCTTTTCTTTTCTTTTTTTTTGAGACAGAGACTTAAGCTGTCGCCCTGGATAGAGTGCTATGGCATTACAGCTCACAGCAACCTCCAACTTCTGGGTTTAAGCGATTCTCTTGCCTCAGCCTCCCAAGTAGCTGGGACTATAGGCGCCCACCACAATGTCCAGCTATTTTTTGGTTGTAGTTGTCATTGTTGTTTGGCAGGCCCAGGCTGGATTTGAACCTGCCAGCTCTGATTCACACATTTATAGCTATTGTTTTCTCATCTTTATTTTTTATAGATTGTAAACCATGAATTTACTTAAATCCAATTCCAGCCCAACTCTACAGGTTTCATTCTAGTTTTCTCCTTTTTTGTATTCATAACCCCCTTCTCTGACAGTGATAAACCTGGCCTCCACTATGATTAGTATATTCACTTTGACAAAGTCTCCGGTATGCAACCAATCTCCCTTGATACCCGTCTCCCATAGTCTCTCCTCTACATGCTTGAGCTCTTATTCTTCATTCCATGTGGCTGATATCTATCTACCATGTGAATAACTCCATCATTGTCCCTGCCACCCCATAAATAGCTTGCCATCATTATAGATACCCTCCTCACCCTACTAGGTCTCTGAAATCCAACTCTGAGCTACCATAGTTCCCCTCTAGCCACTGTACACACTTTGATCTGGACCACTGTACAGAATTAAAATACCAGGCCTGAGATTGCTTTCCTTAGAAAGCCCTGGTAGCAAGCCTGGCCTTTGGGAACTTAGATTTGGGAAAGGATTCCTCCCATTCCCTAACAGATAGAGGGGTTCACTATGCCTAACATGCATGTTGTCACTTGTTCAAAGAATTAAGAGTATCCTATCTGACTACACTGGAAGAGAATTCTTGGGAGCTGGTGCTTGATTTCCTCTGGACTTCACTCGATTGCCTTTTCTCTCTTTCCTGATTTTACTTTATATCCTCTGCTGAGTCCTGTGAGTGAATCATCAAACCTGCAGAAAGGCAGGTTATAAGAGAACAAGTCATTTAAATTTAACTTAATTGACATTGTTTTATTTTAGCTCTACATCCTATTTTCTACTTTTCTCATCTGCTTTTTGTTCCTTTTGTCTCTTTTTTTTTCTTTTTTAAGTGGCTCATTCTGTCATCCCTGGGTAGAGTACCATGGTGTCATAGCTTACAGCAACCTCAAACTCTTGGGCTCAAATGATCCTCTTGCCTCAACCTCTCAAGTAGCTGGAACTACAGGCTCCCGCCACAACACCCGGCTAGTTTTTCTTTTTCTTTTTTATTAAATCATAGCTGTGTACAATAATGCAAGCATGAGGTACAATGTGCTGGTTCCATATACAGTCTGAAATATTTTCACCAAACTGGTTAACATAGCCTT
>CAUYPK010160396.1:0-20986 GCA_963574355.1 Loris lydekkerianus | reverse complement strand
GAAAAATGCAATCAGTGTAACCTGTTTTATTGTACCCTAAATGAAACCCCAACAATAAAAAATAAACAAATGAAAAAAAAAAAAAAAAAAAAAACAAAGAATTGAACTATTACATTACACAAATAAGATAGATTTCTTTATTATAAAAGTATTAAGGCTTTAACATGCATTGCAAATTTCTAAGTGGTAACATAATAGTATATAATATTTTCCAGCATATGTGAATAAGAAATAAAAATTGCATTAAAAAAGAGCACACATATACACACATACATACATACATAAGTAAATTTACTTGTTTATAAATGAACATACAAATATATATATATATATGTATATATATCTGAAATTAAATATTTAGAAAATCCTTGAAGAAAAACAAAGGGAAGAATGATAAAATGAGGTTTTAAAATTACAGTTTTTTAAAAGATCTCTCTCTATAAATATGTGTGTGTGTGTCATGTCATGTCATGACTCTTACTCATTTCAAAGAGTAAGAAAGAAGCTGAACCTGCGAGAGAGAAGATAGAGAGAGGAAAGAGAGACACTGTATGCTTCATCTCCACAATGATATGGTAATATAGGGCTAGAATTCAGAAATACAGAAAATTGGATTCAGTTCTTGCCCCAAAGGAACATTATTCATTGTCAGGGACAAAGGACACAGAGCTCAGGTAAGTAGAGCACTCTCTGTTAATGCTCTCCTAGTGTGGCTGTTGGCAGAGGTTCCCTAGCTGAAGGGTCTGGCATTTAAATGTTCAAAATACATTTGAAAGAACCAGAAGAATAGTATATTAGGTGTAACATAATACACTCTCTCAGTACAACCCTAGTGTTTAACCATTGTTAGTCATTCACAAAAGAGTTATGGCAAACTCAAAGGGAAGCTTCATTTTTTGTTTGTTTGTATGAGACAGAATCTCACTTTGTTGCCCAGGCTAGCATGCCCTGTGGCCTCAGCCTCTCAGCCTCACTCACAGAGTCTTCAACCTAATGTGTCAAGCAATCCTCCTGCCTCAGCCTCTTCAATAACTGGGGTACAACACCACCATTCCCAGCTAATCTTTCTGATTTTAGTAGAGATCAAGGTTCATCTTGCTCAGGCTGCTCTGTGATTCCTGACCTCAGGCGTGCCTCCCACCTCTGCCTCCAAGAGTGTTAACACCCAGCATTAAAAATTATGTTTTTAATAAGAAAACATTTTTATTCATGGGTTTAGAAAAGACAATCTTGATGGAACTGGGAGCAGTGGGGTTTTCATCAGAGTTGAAAACAAAGAAGAGAACACCTAAAAAAAGATTCATTCCCAGGTTCAATCACCTTGAAGTAAGATTTTTGTCAAGTTTTTAGAATGCAAAAGACATTTGTGGTATTTGTGTTAAGCTTGACACACATAACAGGTGGTATTTGTCTTAAGCTTGACAAACATAACAGGCTAATTTGGGACACCTGTCTTCATCACTATTTAACATAGCACACATCTTGAGTAGAAGACTGAAAAGCTTAAGTATATTTTGCATAACCAACATTATGTAAGATTCCAGATGCAGGTGTTAAGGTTAAAGAAAAAAAAAAAAAGAAGAAGAAGTGTGCCTGTAAAACCCTTACAGACAAGTAAGGCAAACTGAAATGATCTTGAGCTCTTGGAGTATAGCAGAATATTATGAATTATAACACCTAGCACTTTCTCTAGAGGTGTAGACTTCCATTAGCAAGAATGCAGAATTAGCTTTGTAAATGGTAGGTGCCAGAAGCTATTGCTTCTGAATGCCAGGTGGTAGTCACTGCTGTGACTACATTGTTACACTATCCATTCTGTCTCTAAGTTTTCCCTTTACTATCCTTAAGAGAAAAAAGAATTATGGCAATAAAATAGGTACTCGTATTATTGGCATTGTCTTACATTTTCAGGCATACATCCAGTCTAAGTAATATGCCATTCTCAAATTTATGTATCTAACCAAACACTAGTTTAGAAAAGAAAACACCTGGATTCAGTTGTTTTCTTCTATTCTTTATCATAAATTACTCAAAGTGTTTTTTCATTACTTCCAATGTGTGAACCAATTATGAGATCATCTTTTAATCAATGACAAGCTTCCCATGTCATTGACATATTTTTCTTACTATATAATTTAAAGTTATAAAGAATTGAGGCTTTCTGCTCCTAACAGATTTATTTCCTATTATTTTTCAAATACACATTTAAATGTTAAAGAAATAAATCCCCCTCCCCCCAAGGCTTTCCAGTTTCTCAACTTTTGCACTATTAACCACTCAAACGTACACATGAATACTCTTATGCACACCTGTAAATGATTTAGCTACTCATCATAATTTAGCCAGGGATCTTAGGTATTTTTAGTACTAATTTGTTTAGGAAGTGAAAAATGTATTTATATCTTTCTAAGTGGAAAGACGTCTTAAAAATAGAAACTTAAAGAGCTGGAATTTTAGAATATATTCTGCGTTGAGGTGATTTTCCTTTTATATAATTTTTTGGGAAAAGAGATTTCTGCCAAAAGACTTTAAGAAAGTTGATGGCAAATATTAAAATCATAGTAATCCTATGTTAAATAGAGGTCATTAATACAAATAAATTTCATCCAAAAAGTCTTTGCAGTGGGCCTAATTAGAGAAAAGTATAGAACTAAATTGAACTAAATTGTTATAATCATAAAACATCATCAAATGACAAATTACATAGGTAAATACAGCTCTACTAAAAGTATATTCATCAATGGAGGTACATGTTCTTATGTTCATTACAAAACAAAAAGAATGGTCAGGATTATCCAAGATGGCTGAGTAGAGACATTGGTCACCAGATCATCTCAGAAAGAAGGTGAACTTTTAGATGAATAAATAATATAGCTCAGGTATGATTCTGGGCAAAAATGGTAGAACCTACAGACTCCATGGGAAGAAGTTGCAAAGCCGAACAATAAGGACCAAAATTTTGTCAGGCATCAATTTCCAAAGAACATGAAGCCCCATAGAAGGACTAGGTGAAGGTGATTATTTATTCTTCTCAAGCCTCTGGTACATTGCAGGCTCCCAAACTCTTGTAGAGTTTCCTACCTTCACAAGCCCCTGAGCAGCTGCCACCAATGAACTGGGGGCTTCTTGAGAATAGATCTCTGGGTTTCCAGCCCTCTGAGGCTCACTTCCCCTCATGACAGAACCAAGCTGTGGTGATGGGCAACATATGACTTTTCCACCCACTGTGTGCATTTGTCCTCCTCGGTTTGCTTCTGCACTTCAGTTTTCTTCTTACTGGTTCCCACACAAACATTTCCCAACACCTGGTTGGACTGTGGTGAACATAGGGGCTGGTGGGTCCTAGGCAAACTGAGATCTCAAGGCTTAGACATCATGGTGGACTGCCATCAGGGGGGAAGAGAGTGAAGCAAACCACAGGGGTCCCTTCAGACAAAGGGAACCAGAGTGTCATCTTTTTCCCTTCAGACTCTTCTCCTTCTCCTCCCCTTCCCTCTCACAGCTGCTGATACAACCATAGCAGTTTCCATATAAGTCAGCATGAGTGCTCCAAGGGATGATTGAACTGGGGCTCTCACGAGTAGCTGCCCCCAGTCTGTTGGCAACCAATCCCCACACCCAGGCTTCTACAGAGAGTGGGGCTCATGGCTTTCCTCTTAAAGACCTGCTGTGGACCAAGGAGTCTTGGACTAAACTCCCTGCCTACCAGTCTTTTCTGGTTTATTCTTCTGGCTGTGTTAGCAGAGCAAGGAATACCTCACACTGGAGGGATATTAAGCCTGCTTGAGCACTCCATGGGAAATTCTGAATCAAACTGCTTCTCCCTGGCATATTCAGGTATTGAACTCATGGGATCAGAAGACAACCTTGCAGGCCAGAACCCATCTCTGAAGAACTTGATTGTGTTCTCAGGTATATTGAGGGGAGACCTGTGAATTATCTTGGGAGGAAAGGGAATTGACATGGGCATAACTAAAAGAATATTTGATATGAGACTGAGCTACTGCCTACTTGTGGAGAACTCCTGCTCTCACAGGAAAGCCATGCTTTTAGAGCAGTGTGGGATATTGGGCAGAGAAGGCCCCAGCTTCAGGAACTATTGCTGGAGAGCTTGGCTAGTTTGGGCCGTTGTTTGTGGCCACATGTTTGAAGGAGATCTATTTGGCAAAAAAGTAGGAAGAAAAATAAAAACCCAGTCCCAGTTGCCAGACTGTAAATCTCAGACTGTCTCTCTCTCATGAAGAGACATTTTGGCATGGTAGTATTGTTTTGGCCTCTACCTGGTAGCTTTTCTCACTGGCTTGGAAGCCAACTTTCAACTTCTGCCAAGACAGCCCTTGTGCCCACCTGTATGAAGCCTGAACACAGGCTTATGCAAATCAGGACTACCCATCCTCATTCCTCCACCTGTTCTGGATGACACAAAGCACAAGGAGTGACTTAGAAGCCACAGGACCTGACCCACTACCTGGGACATCTAGTGCTTCTCCTGGTTAATCAGAGCTGGTCACAGATCCCACAAAACAACACTGAAGTTAGCCTTTTCTGCAAGTGTCACATGTTACCAGGGAGGAAAACTTGCATAGCCCATTACAGCATTTACTGATTGAGTCAGACAGAGAGTGGCTCACAAGTGTCATGTGCTGATATAGATTGTTAACTGGGCATCCCAACATAATTCATACTGTTAAGAATACCAAAGGGCTGGAGAAAGAGAAAGCTTTTCAAGTACCTCCATCTCTCTGTTGACAAAAGAAAGGGCATCTGCTCATGCAAATAGTATACCACCATTACAGCCTACAAATAACAAGCAGTTGAGAAAACCACCCAACTATAACCAAGGTAACCATCCAGAACATTGACCCCCATCAAATACCCCCAAAGAAAGAAGGTCCTTAAATAGGCATAATGATAAAAGGATAAATTAAACATGAAGACACAGTAGAACCTCCGTAACAGTCTATCCCTCTATCCAAGGGACTGTAACAAACTTGTCAACATACAAAGGTAAGTCAACCCAAGTCTTACTGTACCAATATGTACATGTACTTCTTATCTAGTCTATAAAAATTATGTTAACTTACAGAGGTGACCAATGTAGGGAAGTGGTAAACTATGGAGGGCCTACTGTATAAAAATCCTAAATATGTATACAATTGCATAAGAAAGATCACAAATGAAAATGGACTAATGTCACATTTGGAAACTATAAGAAGAACAAATCAGGTCCAAAGACAGCAGAAGAAATGCATCTCCTTTTACTTTGAAATAAAATTTTTAAAGCAAAAAAAAAGCACAGGCGGCCGTGTTTAAATAATGGAACCTTAACATAAAATAAAACTCAGAGAGAATTAAAATGTAATAATATCATAATTAAGTAATTCATGAATTATACCTTTCCTTTATTTTATTTTATTTTTATTTATTTATTTATTTATTTATTTATTTATTTATTTATTTATTTATTTTTGCTGTAATTCATTACTTAGAATGAAGTATGAAGGGCTGTTTCCTAAGTGGGCAAGGCTTACAATGGCATCTAGCCAGACTGTTTCACTAGTCTATCGTCTGCAGACCAGTTACCTAGGTTCTGGCTTTTTTGTCCCCCAAGTTTGGTCAATCCTAATTCATCCTAGGAGCAATTTATATTATCTCAAAAAATATTTTTATTCTCATGTTACATTTCTATTTTTGCAACCAAATATATAGAATTCTCTCAATTGATGCAGAAAAAGCTTTAGATAATATCCAGCATCCCTTCATGATCAGGACACTTAAGAAAATTGGTATAGAAGGGACGTTTCTTAAACTAATAGAGGCCATCTACAGCAAACCCACAGCCAATATCGTATCATAGATCTTCTCTGCTATCCAATCTTTATTTCCTTATTTTTTTCCTTCAGTTCACAATAATTACAAACTGCAATTATTTCATTTTTTTTATTTGGATATTTTCCATATTCTATGCTGAAAAGTAAAGTCTGTGAGCTCAGACCTGCACATGTCAGCACTGCTCTGCAGCCAGCTTCTAGTAACAGGCATGTCCGAAGGGCTTAGTAAATCTTTGTTCAAGGAATTTCACTGAGCTTCTGATAAGCCAGGCACAGTTTATCTATCCCTGCAAAGCAATGGCTACAAATACAGGCTTGGAGCTCACTGCTTAGGGCCAAATGTTGATTTTGTCACTTGTTCTATAAATTTGAGCGAGCTTTGCTGTACAGTTTTCTATGTCTTAATGTATCCATCTCTGTAAAATGATACTAATGATACCATCTTTTTCATGGAGTGAAGTGAGGTCCTCATCTGAACCAGAGTGAATGGTTGATAAATGCCAGCTCTTAAAATACAAAAGGTGTTACTAGTTCAAGTCTACAGATAGAGAAACTAAATAACACGTTCACGAGCACATCCCTGGTGAGAGGCAGAACCCGTATTTGAGCTCATGGTGGCCTGATTGCAAAGCCTAGACCGTTTGTACTGACCTCTGAGCTGACTACCCACTACCTAACACAGTGGACAATGACTTTCAGAAGTTCATAATTAAGGGAAACTTCATGTACATAAATAAATGACCCTGCTACAAGACAAATTGACCGCCCTGCTGCAGAGGAGAAGTTTATAAGGTAACTTGTGTATAAAGTACCCAAAAGAATAGCCCTATCGCAGGTGCTCTGGGAGCTTCCTGGAAGTGAGAGATTTGAACTGAGCCAGTGAGCCATTCCTTTCAAATGCCTTTCTAAAACCAAGACTCTGCTTCTAAAACAGTTTCCAATTTATCAGTCTAGTAACCCTATCAAAAAAGGAAATGAGATTGCCTGGAAAATGACTGCCATGTGTTCTCATTGTACAGAACTGTAGGGTACAAACGACAAGCAAAGAAAAAGGAGCAGCATGAGGTTGCCACCATTGTCATTTTGTCATTTTTATCTTTGCTTCTGGACCCTGGTCCATTCTGTGTCTCAGATGAGAAGATGATAATGATTGCCATATGCCAGGAAAGGTGATAAAGTCTTGTATGTAGCAACTCATTTATTCTGCATAACTACTGAACAGAGAGTTATTGGTAGGGTCCCTGATTGCAAAAATGAGGAAATTTAGACATGGAGAGATTAAACACCTTGCTAATGTCACCCAGCTAGACACTAAGAAACCAGCATATGTGTCCTGGAAAGTAGACATTGGAGGCTGCATATTTAGGCCCCATGCTCTCTCCATAGCATCTATAAACTCCAGAATCTTGCAGAGAATTAACATGTAGTTTTGGAGCAAGAGAAGGGGTGAATCTGTGGAAAGTTAGATCCCTACAACTGTCTCTTGTGGGCAGGACAATGTTTCTCTTTCCTTTTGATTCTCCTCCCTGACTCTAGTTTCCTAACCAGCAGTGAGTTGGCAACTCACTGGGACTGCCTGAGAAAGAAATGGGCTTCACGTGTCACACAGCCTACTGTGTTAAATACCACTGGAATGTGTCCCTGTCCTCTGCCTCGTGTCACACAGAAATCCTGTGAAGGCCACCGAACTGTTTCCCTGCCTCCAATCTGAACCCTTCTAAGCCACCTCTACTCTTCAGTTCGGTCCTGAGAAGGAACAGTTATTGCACTCAAATTGAGACTTAAAGAGAGTTGAATAAAGCAAGGATTAGGAAATGAAGCCCTTTTCCCCAAAAGCCGACGGGGGAGGAGAACAGAGCAGAGTTAGCAGAGTCTGGGGTGATCCGTGGCTGTGGGAGAGACATGGCCATCGTCACAGAGCTGTGGTCACATCAGGGAACCAGCCACAATCAAGTCCAACACCCACAGGGGCCCAGTAGCAGGGTGAGGGATAAATACTTAAATTGGCACCTCTAATCTTCTATTATCTACCAAAGATCACAGGACCAAAAGTCCATGTGAAGTGATCAGCAGAGCTTTAGGATGGATCTGGAAGGGTGAAAGAAGACTAACCAGACAGATTATTCACCCCTAATTTTTGATTCTGTTTGTTCTTCTTTTTTTTTTTTTTTTACAATCAATGCTATAATGAACATCATGTGTGTATCTGCACCTACTGAGCATTTTATTCTGTAGGATAGATTGCTGGTTGTGGACTGTCAACTCAAGGAGTTTTGGAAATTCTACATGTTTTCAGATGCTACCAAAAACTCTTTACAATTTTACCAATACTGTGTGTATGCCTTCATCAGCAGTGGATGTTATCAATGTTTTAAGAGGTAGGCCAGGTGCAGTAGCTCACGCCTGTAATTCTAGCACTCTGGGGGAGCCAAGACAGGTGGGTTGCTTGAGATTAGGAGTTCAAGGTCCACCTGAGCAAGTGTGAGACCCTATCTCTACTAAAAATAGAAAAACTAGCTGGGCATAGTCGCTGATGCCTGTAGTCCCAGTTACTCGGGAGGCTGAGGCAGGAGCCTCTCCTGGGCCCAAAGTTTTAGGTTTCTATGAGCTGTGGTGACACCATGGCACTCTACTCAGGCAATGGAAGGAGACTATTTAAAAATAAAGAAAAGAAAAGAAATGTTTTCAGATGTGTTGATAAGATTAGTACAAGTTATCATTTACTGTTGACTTTTACATTTCCCAGATGACCAGTGAGCCTGAGTATGATTTCTTGAGTACATAGTGAGTTAAGTTTTGTGAGTTTCTGCTCCTATTAGAGATTTTAGGACCCAAATTGCCGTTTTTACTTCACTTGCTTGTCTTCTTTTTAAATGTAGTTTCTGTTGCATACAAGTTTGGGGGCATATTTTTGTTAGATTAAGGGTCTAATTTTGAAGACATAAATCTGTCCTTCTGCTTTAAACCCTTCAGTGGCTTGCTCTTTGCCTCCAGCATAAAAGGCCTAATTACTTTGCTGAACTGAAGGCCCCTTTCCTGATTGTAGTTACCTGCAAGCTGCTCAGCATCCTCTCTGGTTAGCCCTACCTCCTCGCAACCACATCTCAGGCCCTGCTGAAGTATGAACATGCCCTGCCATTGCTTTATCCCCACTTGTACTCACAGTTTTCTCTTCCTGAGATGACTTTCTTCTTTGCCAGTTAATTACCGTCTTGTCTTAAAGATTAATTGAAACATTGTTGTCTGTGAAGCCAAACATGTCCCAGCCTTCTCCATCTTTCCAGGCTGAGCAGTGGATGGCTGTCAGTCATGGTGGACTGGATTAAAGGGAAACTGCAAACAGGGTGCTCAGGGCAGGGACTACAGTGGTGAATAGTCTCCCGTGCCTGTGCCCCAGAGGTACTCATCCTACTGGCTGAGCCACATCGCCCACTTTGAACAGAGCAAGCTTCAGCAATATATTGCCGATCCTCACTTTGATTTTTCCTACAGCAATTTTCCATAAAAGATTCAAAGAGGTGATTGCTCTTAAAAAAACAAGCAAACAAACACAAAACACATGCAATTTGTCTGAGTTCCTTCACAGTGACCTTAGTAGTTCAGATGCAATATTTGGAGGCTACACCAGAGCACGCGATTCCAGTGGAGCATCCTTCAAACTTTGCTTCCAAATATCACATTTTGAAAAAAAAAAAAAAAAAAAAAAAAAAAGAACAAATATTACATTTTCATGTCATCTTGCTCCAGAGGTCCCCTGTGACATAATAAGTGAAGCTTCACTGCATGGAATAGGGACTTCTCTCGTCTATCACTCTCTCAGCAGCCCTATTTTCCCAAGGCTTGATACGTTAAGTATGCATTGGTCATTGTAGTCTCACCTTATTATTCCCATGAAGATAAACTTTAATAGTCTAATCCAGCTAGTCTTAGCCTCCTCCATTTTAAACAAATCTAATGCATCAAGTTCCGACTTGCAGAGCAAGCAGTGTGATGTTCTAAACTGATTCAAACAAAAATTAATCTGCAGAAACATCGTCCCAAAAGCTAGTTCCCTATTGCACTTAAATGAGAGGCACTGTGTGCTTTGACACAAGTCTCTACACACAAACAAAAGTCTCTACATGGATCTAGATAGGCAAGTGACTATACCTTGCTGAGCCTCAGTTTTCTCACCTGTCAAATGGGGATAATGTAGACATTGTAGGGCAAGGATAAAGAATAAAACAGTACTAGTTTGTGAAATGCCTAGCATAGTAAACAAGAAAACAGAAGTAAGCTGTGGACAGTATTTCTTTTCTTTTTTATCTAGTATTCATCTCCTCCACTATTATCTTTGCCCACCACAACAGCTTAGCAAGCTCTATGAAGGAAGACACAGCTAACCAATCCTCCTTCTGCCGCTAACTAGTCTTATTTCTTTATCTAAATTCTGCATATTCCTAAGAATTCTAGATGGCTCAACAAATCAGAAATCATGACAGCCCAGTAATTAAAGAACCATATAATTGAATGCAGACAGCCACATTCATCAAACTCTTTTTTAGAGAAAGTATTGTATTTCTTTGGGAAAAAATAATAAAGCACACTGAATGTGGTGATGTTAATATGCCTTCTAAATATATACATACATTTTTGTGAGCATCCTAATGGATCTAGGTTGATATAATTTGGCATGGTAGTAAAAAAGAAGATCTGAATTTCTTTTACATAATACAAAGGAAGTAAAAAGAAAGATCTGAATTTGCTTTACATGATAAAAAGGTGCAAAAA
The DNA here is from genome assembly GCA_963574355.1 of Loris lydekkerianus. Classification (NCBI taxonomy): domain Eukaryota; kingdom Metazoa; phylum Chordata; class Mammalia; order Primates; family Lorisidae; genus Loris; species Loris lydekkerianus. Next base: position 10,385 of record CAUYPK010160396.1, on the reverse strand, counting down.
TTAAATTTTAGTTAATGAGTATGCTTGAGGATAATCTATTAAGGAGAGAGACTGAAAAGTTTGCTGCTATTTGAAAATAGGGCAGAAAAAATTTTAGTGGTGACATGGGGGAAAAAAGGCTTTAGAAAAAACAGAACTATGAAATACATTTTAACAATGTTTGCATCTCTTTCTTGGGAAGATCTTTGGTAAAGTCTACATTAATCATTAAAGCTTTGCAGTCGAAGAAAAATTTGAGGAACCCTGTATGTTGTGCTCAAGCCTGGTTTGGGAGGGGGCTAATATAGATACTTCTGGTACAGATGCAGTAGGTCAAGGAGGTGTGAGTTGTGTACATTTGATAAAAATTAACTGAACACATGCTGGGTCTCAGGCTGATGCCTGGGGGTCCAATGGTGACAAAAACAACAGTAATAATAAGACATGCAAGGTGCTACATGACAGGTAGTATGGGCACTTGAGAAACATATTGATGAGAGAATAATTTATTGTATGTGGTGTGATGGCATACAGCTACAGCATGGTGTGATGGCATACAGCTACAGCATGGTGGAAGTGATAACTGGCTCAAAAGCAGATAGATTGGCAAGAGTATAGAGATAAAAGACAGGAGAGAGAGAGAGAGAAATAGAGTAGTATAGATTCTGATGTGACTGAGAAATGAATACATGGGGTAAGGAAAGGGGAGGGGCACTGGAAGCAGAGGACAGGGCTGGATCTTAAAGGATTGTCCTCTGTTTGTCCTCCTGACTCAGTAGGTCCTGATAGAGCAAAATTCTTCTGAAAGTTTTTTTTTTAAATAATTATTCTTCAGATAAATAGAACCAGCTTCTGAAAGATATCAGTTATTAAATTTCTCATGAAATGAGGATGAAGCCTGCTAAGCTTAAGAATTGATTGATATGAGTACTCAATGCATTTAAGACTAGATTCTATTGTCCCATAGTATGTATTCTTATCTTGAAGCTTTCTGTACTTTCAGAAACCTTCATACTGTCCATCATTAGCCTCATGAGTGGCTAAATTTCCACCATTTCCAGGACACTCATCTTTTCAGGTAGAAAACATAGGTGGCATGAGGAGAGAGGGGACTTCCTCTAGTCCACAGAAGATAAGAGAGATCCACGTCAACATTTTTCCATCAAGAGGAGAACAGAAAGGGTGGCTGTGCACCATAGAATGAAGACCAAGCAATGTTTCAGTGAGTCCATTTTGCCTGGAGCAAGCTTATGAATCTGTATACAGCTGCAAGCAAAGTCTTTCCACTTTAGGAGGAAGAACTGAATGTAATTGGTAGAACCACAGAATGTCAGCATTGAAGACACCTTGGGAAAGATAATTGAGTGGAAAGCATGCAGTCTATGGCTCCCAAAATGTGTTAAAAATCTAATTGTGCACATACTAGCTCAAAGAGTTTAGACAAATTTTAAAGTGCTCTTATCCTAATTTTGTTTATAAAATAGGGATAGTAGTATATGACATGACAAAGGTCTTTTGAAGGTTAGAAATAATATGAATGAAAAATTGAGTGCATAGTAGACATTTAGTACATGATGGTTATTATGATATTACCTCCTCTACCTGTCCTATACTAAGACTCATCCTCTGAATATGAACACTCAATCACTGAGAATCTGTGCTCAACATCCTCATTTTTGGAACCATCTGAAGCCCTAGTACATGTCTTGTGTCAAGGGATTAAGAATGCCACATCCCATGCCACTGAATTATTCCTCTTTGGGGCTCCATTATGGGACATGCACTTGGATTTTTTTGACTTTCATATCTTGGACATATGTTTAATCCTGTATAAAACTTAAGAGAAGGGCAATGATGTTAATGGACTTCTTGATTTTTCAATATTGTACTTAGGAAAGTTAAATTAGAAATCAAAAAGTATTTAATTTCATAACCTTAATTTTTCTTACTAGAGGGTTAAAACCTATAGATCTAGAAAGTCTGAAGTTCTAAACAAAGTTTATCTAACTAGCATTAGTAGTAATGGCTTGTATTCTTGTAACATTTCATGCTTCACAAGAATCTTCAAAATAAATCTTGAGAAAAAATAGATTAAGGAAACTGATTTGGACTTGCTTAGAACACCATGAAACGAAATTGTTTACAAGAGTGATTTTTCCTACAAATAAAATAAAAATCTTGAAGGGAAATGTACTGTTTTGGCTTTGAATAGACACAAAAATAAATAGAATGTTAAATGTAAATGATGTCTTCCGACATATGGGTGCTCGTGACTCAAATACATTATTTAACTTCTTTTTTGTTGTTGTTTCATTGTTGTTGCTGTTGTTTGGGTTTTTTGTTTGTGTGTTTTTTGTTTGTTTGTTTTCTGTGGGTTTTTTTTTTTGTCCTTTGTTTTTTGGAGTTTTTTTTTTGAGACAGTGTCTCACTTTATTACCCTTAGGAGAGTGCCAAGGCAACATCACAGCTCACAGCAGCCTCAAACTCCAGGGCTCAAGCAATTCTCTTATCTGAGCCTCCTGAGTAGCTTACACTACAGGTGTCTGCTACAATGCCTGGCTAATCTTAGAGATGGGGTCTCGCTCCTGCTCAGGCTGGTCTGGAACTCCTGAGCCTTCTTGCTCAGACTGATCTCGAACTCCTGAGCACAAGCAATCAACCTGATCAGCCTCCCAGAGTGTTTTCTAAAATGAAAATAATGTTTTTGATGTAATAGGATAATTTTGAGTGTGACCTCCCCAATGTAGCACTGCACTCTAAGACAGGATTCCTGAAGCATTGTTCTTTTCCATCCCTCACTCTTTCTTGGATGCCACAAGGGGATCCTTCTTTCTAGACTCCAGGCTTAACTCCTTACATGCCTGTCAGGATACTTTGTGTTCTGGCCTTGCCCTACCTTTTTACAAAAATTTCATGAGTTCCTAAATTCCTACATACCTAAATTGAATTACTTACTATTTGTTTCACATATCCCAGAAATTCCTAATTTATGCCTTTGTGCTATTTTCCATGATAATTATGCTCTGTCTCTGGTATATGAAAATTTTACATAGTCTTAAATCTTTCAGCTCCATTGTTTCAAACTTCTTGACATTTTGAAATATCTCCTGACATCTTCAAGCTGTAAATGACCTCATAGCTCCAATAAATCCTTAAAGAACTTGAGTCCACATTCATTTATCATACACTATGTGTCCAGCTCTGTATAGACACTATAAGGCAAATAAGACACCAAAGTATTTTCTAAGAGTGAATAAGAGATAATTTTCCATAAAGATAAATTAATATAAAATGTTTATAGTAATAATATTGTGTTCTTCCTTTTTTACTATTAATAGCTACCATTTCCTACATGGTGCAAGAGAGACCTATTGGAAGAATTAACTCCTACATAATTAAAGTTATTCTTATCTTAACAACACCACTAGCAAACAATAATAATAATAATAATCTAATTTCAGAGAGGTTTAGAAACTTGTTAACCTTTATGATTTATAACTGAGATCTATCTTCAAAACTCATAACTGCACTACTCATGCCTAAGATTTCTTATTAGATGCGAAGAAAGCATTTCTTCTGAATGCAAGGAGCACTCTACTTAATTAAAAAGAAAGGACTTTGAAACTGTGAGCTCCAGGAGCTAAGGGACCACATCCAATTGATTCGTATGTATCACCGTTGTATTTGGCACATATTTGATACTGGTTTAGCAAACAGAAGTGAACTTGGGATGTGACAACTGCACCTATTAGTATAGTAAATTATTTTGTTATCCCAACAGTGCAGGAATCTTATCAGCTTGCAGCAAGAAAGGTTTAATTTTGCTGACCCAGCATGCATGCCCCTTGCTAGCTTCCTCCAATCAGCTTTTAGGCTGTCTACAGTAGCCACACCAGCTCCACCTTGTCAATTTAGGTAACAGAGAAAATGAGCTTTGAAAAGCAAGCTCTGCACTGAAAATCATAAATCAGGATTCTGGGAAGATGGCCAACTGGTAGCAACCCTCGGCAGAGGGTCCTAAGCAGAGGAAGAAAAACTTGACAGAATTGGACTCTGTGAAATGAAAGGTGGGGAGCTGAGTCAAAAAAAGAGTTCAGCAAGCTGTAACTACAAAGAAGAGCATTCAAGAAAACAAATTACAGGTGCAAAGCCTATCAACTATAGGATGGGAGACTGCTTCCTCAAGCAGGAGGCCTGCCACAGGCCATCTGTGAAAGAGCAGTGAGCAAAAGACCTCTTATTTTACCTTGCTAGAGAGAGCCACTAAATTTCAGGTCTCTTTCTCCAGGGAGGTCCCACTTATGAACCTAGACGCCACCCTGCAGGGCATAAAATTGAACAGATATTTTCCCCCCATAAGTCTAAACTCCCATTCCACCCTTTCCCACTCACATGGTGGGCTGAAGTTCTGCCCCTGCAGAGCACAGAGTGTTTGGTCTTGTCCTGAGAGATCTAGGCATAGTGTGGACTGCCCACCCTCAGGACGAAAACTGTGACTAATGGGAAAGAAAGAGGGTGTGGGAAGAAAGGGACACTCGGCAGGAGGAGGGGCAATCCCCTGGTTATGACTATGCCCAGCCAGTGGTGGTGTTGACCCTCAGTTTATGCTGTGTCTTGCTAGATGGGGTGCAGAACTCCAAGCTCTGACAACACCCACAGTGGGAGTGTAATTGCCCCGTGTGGACTGAGTTCAGCAGACAGAGATGCTCCACAGCCCCTGCTGGGCCTATAAGCAGAGGTTAAATAGGCATGGAATGAGACCTGAAAGTAAGGACATGGCCTCCTGATTCCAACAGAACCCTCAAGCAGTGGCTTATTAGATATGAACCAAAACCTAAGATCTAGGATGTGTTTCCCTGTCTCTAGCGAGGTTGGTGAGCAGAGGCTTACTGGGTGAGGACTGAGACCTGTGGGAGGAGTGCGGTGCCCTGACTCTAACAGAGCCTGTGAACAGAGGCTTACCAGGCAGTGGACTGAGACTGGCAGGAGGGGCATGGTCCCCTCACTCCAACTGGTCTGGCAAGCAGAGGCTAGCTGGATGTGAACTGAGACCAGTCGGGGGAACATGGCCCCTGGCTCCAACTGGGTCTGTGAGCAGAGAAGCTGACAACAGTGTGGACTGTGTCTGTTGGGCAGGAGTGTGGATCCCTGGCTCCAATTGTACTATAGGAGACCCTCGAATCCCTCTCTGTTGAGCAGGGTTTGCACCACCTGAGTCAATTTAATTGAAACCTGTGTGTGGGACTGTCCACTCAGGGACATTCTGAGGTTGATCTTTGAAGTTCTGTAGTGGAAAAGAACTGAAGGGTGGGTGCTGGGTGCCACAGCTGTTTGTATCTCTTCACCGTAGAGATTTAAACCTAATACAGTGGTTTCTTAGGGTAGAGGTTGGCTGATATCAAAACAGATCCAGCTTATGCTATCTTACCAAGTAGGTCTTCAGAGTCTTGGGCCAAAACTCTGAAAGGGGCCTTTGTAATGTTGTAGAATTATAAAGCCTAGTGTTTTGGTAAGGGACTATTTCTACTATCTTGGAACCCCAATTCAATCTCACTCTACCAGTTCTAATAAACAGAACAGTGGAAAATAAACATGATGCAGACCCAACAGAAGAACTCTGGCAACACGAATAACCAGAGTAGATCAACCCCTTCCCCCACAAGAAATGACAAAGGAGATACAACTGAAAAAATGACAGCAATGTCAGAAATCGAATTCAGATTATGGATTGCAAATAAGATAAATAGAATGGAGGGAAAGGTAGAAATTTAATTCCAAAGTGTAGTTCTAAAGTTCTCTCAAGAAATTAATGAATTCAAAGGCCAAGTCACCAAAGATATAAACATAATGAGAAAAGAGATAGCAGAGCTCAAGGAAATGAAAAAGTTAGTTGAGGAACTCCAAAATACAGTAGAATCCCTCAGTAATAGAGTTAACAGGTAGAAGAAAGGATCTCTGAAATTGAAGACAAAGCTTTTGAATGTTCCCAAGTACTCAAAGAGGCAGACGAATGGAGATCAAAAACTGATCATTTCCTGAGAGAGTTGTACGACCACTTCAAAAGATCAAACATTTGTCTTATAGGAATTCCTGAAAGAGAAGAGAATCATCCTAAAAGTACAGATGCTCTACTCCAGGAGACTTTGGAGGAGAATTTTCCAAGAATTGCAAGAGATACAGAACTTCAGATAGCAGACAGTATCAGAATCTCAGCAAGACTCGATCCAAATAAAACATCTCCTAGACACCTTGTGATTAACTTTGCCAAAGTTAAGATGAAGGAGAAAATTCTGCAAGCAGCCCGATGTAAGAAAAGCATCACCTACAAAGGGAGAAGTGTTAGAATGACTGGAGATCTCTCATCCGAAACATTTCAAGCCACAAAAAGACAAAACAACTTCCATCCCAGTAGCCTGTATCCAGCTAAACTGAGTTTCATTTGTGATAGAGAAATCAAATACTTTAATGACATGGACATGTTGAAGCAATTTGCCATAAATAAACCAGCTCTCCAGGAAATTCTCAGACCCATCCTCCACAATGACCAGTGCAATGTTCTACCTCCACAGTAAACTCACCCAGAAATTTCTGAACAAAACCCAACTTCCACAGTGGTGAAAAGATTAAATATATCCACTGGACACCCAAAAATCATAACACCCCAAACACAACCAGGTTTATCGATTCTTTCAATTAATGTGAATGGTTTAAATTGTCCTCTAAAGAGGCATATGATGGCTGACTGGATACATAAACTCAGACCAGATATCTGCTATTTAAAAGAATCTGACCTTACCTTAAAGGATAAAAATAGACTCAGGGTGAAGGGATGAACTTGTATAATATAGGTAAATGGAAATTAATCAGAAAAAAGCAGGGGTTGCAATTTTAGTAGCAGATACATTTGGCTTTAAACCAACAAAGATAAAAAAAAACATAAGGAAGCTTCGCTACATATTTGTGAGGGGAAACACTCAACATGAAGAGATTTTGATAATTAACATTCATGGGGGGAGGGAGACAGGATGGCAGACTGAAGCCAGCTTTCCACAGAGGCTCCTGTCCAGAAGGAGAGTTAAGGGACAAAAATTTAGTAAGTAACCTGGTGAATTTGAGCTGTACCAAGAGAGAAGGTTGAAGAACGCACATCAACGCCACTGAGGTGAGCTGCGACCACAAGGATGCAAACAAAGATACAAAATCCATCACCAAGTGGATGGGAGTCTCCCCTCCCCCATGAGACTGGCTCAAGAGCCCCACAAACAATCAAACAGGCAGAAATTGAAGGCCCTCCCACTATACTCCATGGGAGACACCTTCTAAAAACTGGACCTACCTCCCCTGCTAGGGTGCCATGGCGTTCTCATGCCAGGCATAAAACTGTATAAAACTGTAAATATCCTTTGCCGGCAACCCTGAACTCCCAGCACCGCCCTCCACTCACACTGATGTCTGGAGGCCTGTCCCCCAGGCGTTCAGATTCTTGGGTGATTTCTCGAGGGGTGTGGACAGTGCCCAAGCGGCCGCTGGTCAGCGCTGACTCTGAAGCACTGGAACAAGGAGAGGGCAGTCGGCTAAGGGGGAGTCATGCCAGGACGGTACTTCCCTGAGGCATGGTGCAGCAGCCCTCCTTGGGCAGCAATATGGCCAGACATAAAACTGAGTGAAACTGTATCTTCCCCATTTGCAGTGCTGAGCTTCCAGAACTCCCCTCCACTCTCACTCTGGGGTCTGGGTGTCTGTTCCCCAGGAGTCTGGATTCTTGGGTGATTTCTTGTGGGGTGTGGACAGTGCCTGAGTTGTGCTGTCTCTGGAGAGTGGAAGTGAGGAGAGGACGGTTGGCTAAAAGGGAACCACTCCAGAGCAGCCATTTCCTGAGATGCGGAGCGGTGGCTGTCTTCTGGCAGTGGTGCAGCCAGGCATAAAACTGTGTGGAACTGTGTGTGCTCACTACCTACAGCTCTGGGCCCCCAGCACTCTCCCTCACCCTCGCTCTCAGATCTGGAGGCCTGTACCCCAGGAGTCCAGATTTTGGGGTGATGTCTTGAGGGGTGTGGACAGAGCATAAACTGCGGCTGGTCAGTGCTGACTCTGGGGTGCGGGACTGAGGAGAAAAGGGTTGGCTGGGTGCCCACACCAGAGCAGCAGTTCCCGGAGGTGGATCAACAGCCATTTTTTTTTTTAACAGCAAAACGACTCACTTCTGGATATTATGAAGCCATACCCCCTGTCTCCCTGGGCAACCAGAGGAGGCCACCCATGAGTAAAGGATTTGCCTGATGCTGCTCACAAACCTAGGAAGCTTCCAGGGCAAGGCCAACTCAGAGAGGTAACCAAATACAAACCTCCAGCAGTAAAGACAGGACAGAACATTGGAACTCAGAACAGCTTCTCTTCTGCAGGTGATTTTAGCAGGAACAGAGACAGAATCCCACAAAGTTGTTCTGTTCTATTCTGTTCTGTTCTGTTCTGTTCTGTCAGTAACATCAATCAGGGGCGGGGCTAAGCCTGAGTAAACACACCCCTCCAACCTTCATCAAGCACCCGAGGATGTCAAGCCTCACCTCCTACTGCTAGAAAGCAGCAGAGTGCAGAGGCCTGGCAGATTTCCCTGCAATTCAGGCAAGTGCAACCCCCTGGAGTATCTGTTCACTACAGGCAACTGGGTCAGCCATCTGCAGAGATATCAGTGACTGGGTCTGACAGAGGGGCAAGGTGGGGAAGGAGGCATCAATCTTCTCAGACTGATCTATTTGCTAGGTGGCTCCTCCTGACTCCATGCAGCACTGGAGTAAGCCGTATCAGAGTAGTCACCAGACCCCTGTGATCCAGTTCCCAGAGACCTCTTGAATTCTCCCACTTGAGACAGGTGCCAATTGAGATAATTGATTTGGACCTTTTGAACTGAACCAATAGACTGGGGACTTTCAGGCAGTGCCCTGGGTGTGCGGTTGTAGGAAGGTTTGACTTTCCTTTAACAATTGGTGCCAGAGGTGGGTGGGTGGGGTGACTTAATTGCTTGTTTTTCCCCACAGCTGAGACTTCAACCCAGAGTAAATGTTACACTAGGGTTGAACAGAAACCAGCTGCAAACAAGACAGAATCACTTAGCCCCACCACACCAGATGGGGCCCCAGTTTCTAAGGCCACAACACTGTACGAGCCCTGGATAAAGCCCCAGGGGAAAAAAATCAAAGGGAGTAAAACAACCATGGGGCAAAATCAGTGGAAAAACTCTGGTAACATGAATAACCAGAATAGATCAACCCCCCCAAGAAAAGATACGGTAGATGTAATTGAAGATCCCATTTATAAACAACTGGCTGAGATGTCAGAAATTGAATTCAGAATTTGAATTGCAGACAAGATTAATATAGTGGACTTAGGAATTAGAGGAGAAATTCAAAAGTTGTCTCAAAAATTTAATGAATTTAAATACAAAACCACCAAAGACTTAGACACACTGAAGTAAGAATTTGCAGCCCTCAAAGATATGAAAAATACAGTAGAATCCCTCAACAACAGAATGGAGAAAGCAGAAGAAAGGATTTCTGACATTGAAGATAACTCTCAAAGAGAAAGAGAAATGGAGAGCAAAAATGGATCATTCTCTCAGAGAGCTCTGGGATAATTCAAAGAAGGCCAAAATATGAATAATTGGAATTTCTGAAACCAATGAAGTAGCCTTGATGGGCAATTGAAGCAGCTTCAAAAATACACTACTGGGACTTGATCAAACTAAAAAGCTTCTACACAGCCAAGAACACAGTAAGTAAAGCAAGGAAACAGCCCTCAGAATGGGAGAAGATATTTGCAGGTTATGTCTCCGACAAAGGTTTAATAACCAGAACCCAAAGAGAACTCAAACTCATTAGCAAGAAAAGAACAAGGGATCCCATAGCAGGCTGGGCAAAGGATTTGAAGACAAACATCTCTGAAGAAGACAGGCGCACGGCCTTCAGATATATGAAAAAATGCTCATCATCTTTAATCATCCGAGAAATGCAAATCAAAACTACTTTGAGATATCATCTAACTCCAGTGAGACTAGCCTATATCACAAAATCCCAAGACCAGAGATATTGGAGTGGATGTGGAGAAAAGGGAATACTTTTGCACTGCTGGTCAGAATGCAAATTAATACATTCCTTTTGGAAAGCTATATGGAGAAAACCTAGAGATCTAAAAATAGATCTGCCATTCAATCCTGTAATTCCTCTGCTGGGCACATACCCAGAAGACCAAAAATCACATCATAACAATGATATTTGTACCAGAATGTTTATTGCAGCCCTATTCATAATTGCTAAGTCATGGAAAAAGCCCAAGTGCCCATCAATCCACGAATGGATTAATAAATTGTGGTATATGTACACCATGGAATATTATGCAGCCTTAAAGAAAGA
>CAUYPK010160392.1:0-61297 GCA_963574355.1 Loris lydekkerianus | reverse complement strand
GTCCTGTTCCTGCCCCACCAGCCTCGGGCCCCTCTCTGGCTGCAGAGTCCCCTCCTCACATTGCTTGTCCTCTCCTGGCCTCTGGTCTCTCCTGCTCGGTGACGTCCAGCTGAGGATGGATGTTGAGTGCCCACATTTGTCCTCTCTGTCTACACCTGCACCACCCCACCCCCCGAGCTTCCCCTGCTCACCATCAGAAGGTCAACAGTCTTTGTTTTTGATGTCCTCATTTCATTACCAGATGTAGGAATCGGCCACAATTCTAAGAAGAAAATGGCATATGTGCCCCTAAGAAATGAAACTCAGTCTGGGTCCTGGTGTGGACGGGGAGTCTTCCCTTTGATTTCTCACTGTCCTGCCCATGAGAGCTACACTCAGGAGTTCTCCATCTGACAATAAGTTGTCTGATCTCCCTTGCAGTGTCCCCGCTTGCTGTGTGACCCAGCCGCTGATGTACAGCCTGTATCCCTGCATGGCTCTGCTCTGCTCTCTCTGCTTTCTTTTGTTCTATTGAATAAAGCAAATACAGAATCTAAACGTTTTGTCAGATTGTACTGTTGACCTTGCTTCGACTTAGAAGCTGATCTTCCTTGTTGGGGAACCACCTTGTCCCCACCAACAGCTCACTGCTTCACACCCTACTCTGTCATGTGCCATGACAAAATCCCACAGGATCCTGTGGGTGGACACTCTCAACAGTGACTCAGCCTTCACTCAGGACTTTTTCCCCAAATAGAGTCTCTTTAAAGCACTAGGGCAAAAAGGAAAGCCAGGTCCTGGCATCTGGAACATCAAAATAATCTGATACCTGTTGTTTGGTTTTTATCCCCATCATTTGGCATCTTGACCTATATCCTGGTCTCTGAGACTCCCCCAGAAAGCCCCTCTTAAACTTCTCAGGGAAACTCTCCACTGATCCTCCAAACAGAAGCCCTTGCTCAGAAGGCCACGTGTTCCACCCATCTTTGTGGTTATGAAGACTTGCCACAAAGTGGTTGCTTTGATACAACTTCTGATCAAACTAATTGATACTGTGAAGGAGCACCCCTCGGTCTCAATGTGTAGACTTATAATCACACGGTGCTACGTGTGTTGGGATGGCTTTGACACAACCAGAGATATGTGGGTTCAACTAAAGAACTTCTCTTGGGAAAGGCTGGTTATACTTTATATACCTGTACACCTAAAACAGTAGCTTTGTCAGTACCTTATACCTCAGCAACCCTGAAAAAATGAAGCTGTCCATAAAAGTCAATAAAATAAATTAATAAAATCTCCAAACAGTGTTGGTTAGAGATTATGGAGCAAGGTGCTCTTGGCAGCAATGAGATGGCCCATGTTGACAGGTGACATACATTAACACGGAGATGGTTGTATCTGAGAAAGTTTCTCACAATCAAAAAACTTTTAACTGTAAGCTTCTGGTTTTTTGTCAAAACACTGTTTTAACTGTAAATATGCAAATTTTGACAAAAAACTAGGTGTTGGAGGATCATTCAAATCTTTCAGGTGTGAACGTCAGAGTTATCATTTTTTACTTTTAGACAGCAACAGATTCTAGCTTCTGGCATGTTTATACAAATTTATTCTCAGATCCCACAATCAGACATTCCACACCAGATCTTATCTGTACAAAGAGAAAGGCAAAGCAAGAAAAAGTCCACGAGATCTAAAAAAATTATTTGTTGTTTATGTGAAATTCAGTCTGAACTGCACTTCCTACAGTTTTATTTATTAAATCTGGTAACTCTGAGCAGTGCCTGTGGCTCAGTGGGTAAGGCACCGGCCCCATATACTGAGGATGGTGAGTTCAAACCCGGCCCTGGCCAAACTGCAACAAAAAAATAGTCAGGCGTTGTGGCGGGTGCCTGTAGTCCTGGCTACTCAGGAGAATGAGGCAAGAGAATTGCCTAAGTCCAGGAGTTGGAGGGTGCTGTGAGCTGTGACGTCACAGCACTCTACCTACCGAGGGCAATAAAGTGAGACTCTGCCTCTAAAAAAATAAAATTCTAGTAACTGCCTGTGAAGTTGATCTGCAGTACCTTAAAACACAGATGAGGGCCCCGATGGCTGGGCTGCTGCTCAGATTTCTCCAGTGAGGGGTAGACAAAAGGCAAGGACCAAGCTTAAGACCCATCCTCTAGACCACCACACACACACACACACACACACACACACACACACACACACACACACTGCTACCTCAGCCTTAGCTCCAGGTTCTGGCTTCACCTGCCCCAACACACGTCAGCTCAAAACAGCTTTGGGCTCCCCTGGGTAGTCTCATTTTTATGGTCCTCATTGATGATCCCTAGTTTCCCTGACTTCCATGTGTTTCTTCCATTTCTTGACATTTATCCTGCGGCAGGCAGATAGCAACAGCAGCTGGTTGGTCATCTTGGCAGCAACTTGAACTTTGGATTATTTTTAAAGGACAATGTATTTATTGATCATGTTTGTGACATATCAATATTAAAAGATGTTAACATGGACCAAAGGATGAAAGCTAATCGGTCAAAATAATAATAGTGATTCATTCTGAGGAATGGGAATTGGGTGATTGCTATTTTCATTTTTGTACATTTCTGCTACATAAGAACAAACATCTTACTTCACCCCCCTCGTTGAAATACCTGTTCTATTACACACTGAAGTCATACATTCTTCTCTTCTGTTCCACTGATATCTTGTTAATCACCCGTTGTAATTCCTAGAGCTTTACATCCTAACACATGTTGGTTTCTGCTACAGCAGGTCCAGGTCACTGCTTGCTGGTTTTCAGTGTCTTCTGGTTATTCTTGTGCATTCGGTTGCTGTTAGGTATACCTAAGTATCTCCGAGTTCTTGCGTTCAGAATTAGAACCCTTTTTTCTGTCATATTTTCTGATTACTTAAAGGTAGTACATAAAAAGTATTGATTTCTGTACCTTGATCTTGTACCCAATCACCTTGCTAAACTTTATTCCCATTTGAAAGATGAGGAGACCAAGCCCCAGAAAAGTAAAATGATGAGTGAGAGGTAAAGCCAGGATCCAAGGGCCAATCTGCCTAATTCCAGAATCTGTGCTCTTCTCCACTGCTAGGGAGGTGTGGTCTCACCCCAGGGCTGGTGCTGTCACCTCCCCCGTGCAAGGGGGGCTGCCTGGATGAGCAGGAGGGACTGACCTGTATGACCCCCACTCCAGTCCTTCCTGGCTTTGCTTGCCCCCTGCTGGCCGAGTTGCTGCCCCAGGAGCTCAGAGCGGACACAGGAGAAGTCTGCTCTCGTAAATGGGGCATCTGCGAGGCAATGACATCAGCCAGCGACACACTCACACACTGAGGGCCAACACCAGGCAATGCTGGCCCTTTTACCTGGCCACTCTAGCCCACGCTGCAAAAAAAACAAAGTCTCCTTCTGCCCTAGCTGGCACAGCTGACTGCCCTCTCCTCCCCCAGCTCTGCCTCTAGTCTCTGAAGCCTTGTTTTCCAACCCCGACCTCTTGTTCATTCCTTCGTGATGAGGAAATGATGAATGACACATGACCGTGTTTAGCCTGTGTTACCTTTGCCTCAGAAAATGTCTGCAGAGTCTCATTATTTGCTCATATGTGTCCTGTGTCACTCAGCAACCCAGCAACATCACTCAGCAGGAAGCAATATAGTTGAAGATGACCTGCAGCACAGCAGGGCTCTGGATACTTCTGAACAATTTAAAGGGAGATTGGTGCATCATTCAATACGTGTTGGAGTCAAGTGAATCATATGCCCACCCATGAAAAATCTCTCTCATCTGGCAGAGGCAAACTACACCCATAAACACACACACACCCCACAAGGGACAAAGACAATGAGTGCAAGGTATGAAGGCACACGAGCAATGGCAGGGCCAATTTTGGAGAAGTTAAGTGGGTTCCTTCAAGTGGAAACTTCAAAAGATGTAGGAAAACCCTATTTCCGTTCTAAACCCATAAAAAGACAATCGTGCCTAGAGCGCATCATCAGATGGTGCTTATCTCATAGAGACATTAAATGCACCCCTCAAAAGAAACCCCATTTAATACAGAATCATACCACCTAAATAATTCCAGAAAGAATCTACAGAAATCTATGTGACTTCCCCAAAGGGAATATTTCTCTCTTTACTGTTAGATTACAGAAGTCCTTAATTGAATCCTTCTTACTGAAGTTTAAGTTTATTCCCTGGTAGTAACAACGACAAAAATAAAGAAACCTATCGGCCTCCTAATCTCAGTTCCTTTGGCCTTTCCTCCCACCTCCTATTTCCTGATTCATTTATTGTTTTCATTAGTCTCTGGGCTTACTCCAAGTTGGCCAACTCTTGCTTAATAAGCCAGAGCTTAGGGGTGCTTAGGGGTGAAAAGCACTTTCAGGCATTTCCTTTGAAAGGAACTAGTCCCCCTCACTGGCCTGATGGGAGCACATCCAGAATATCCACAGGGCGAGAGTTATATAGAAGGTATCCTGCCACCCACCTGGGGGGAGGAGGTCAGGTGCCATTTGCCCCTCTGGGAAGGGAGGACAGAGGTGTCCTGGTTGCTCAGATGTAACCTGCATTGTGGACATGGTCCTGGTCTCTTCAGTAGACACTATTTCACACATCAGCTTCCAGTAACATGTCTGTTTCACCCCCTGGAAGCTCTCCCCACACTGCAGGTCAGTCGACTGCAATCTGAATACACACAATGTGAGCTGGCTAATTGGAAGGGCCCTCTGCTGTATCCCGCTTCAAAGACACTAATTCTTTTGCAATGATGAGTCATGGACCCTACTTTTTCATTCCTCTGTCTAGGCTTTTGAATATTTAGCCCTCTAAAAGCACAGCAAGGAGCGGTTTCTATTATCCAGTCACCTTGGATGAGTCACTCCTAGCTTAATGGCTCTGGTTTTCCCAACATTGTCATCGCTGTCATCGTCACTATGTTCATCACTAGTGTGCACTGCTTTGGAGCTTGTGGGTCAGTAGACCAGAATGAGGCAGGGGCTCTAAGGAGACCAGCCCTCCTGGGGATCCTGAAAAACACAGCCTCATGTCCTAATCCTCTTGTTCTTGGAGACACCCAGGCCAACGTGTCACCCAGAGGTCTCATGAAGAACACAGTATCATATAGGCAAGAGAGAACACATTAAGCAATGCCAGAGTGTGTGCCTAGATGCGGGTTCAGTCTATGACCTACCTCAAGCCGCCTTCCTCAGCCCCTTTCACAGCTCCTGACGTCCTCCTGTGTGCGCCCGGGTGTGGCATCAACAGGGAGACCAAACCAGGACCAAAGCTCATCCCAAGCCCTCAAGGTCCGTCCAGACACCAGTCACACCACTTGCCATCTGAATTCTACATTTTAAAATCCTGTTATGAAAAAATATTTTTTAAAATCCTATTATATACAATTTTATGATTTTACGTGATTTTCACTTCACACATGTCATCTTTACCTTCCTCACGGCCCACACAGCCCCGAAGCCAGTGTTTTCCAACCTTTTATCTCACAGCACACTTGAACCGATAGTTAAACTTCCACGGCACACTTAAATTTGTTGATCAATAGAAAGACTGGGAAAAAAAAAGAATATGCTTACTGTGCTTTGAATGGCTTTTTAAAATAATTTAATTAATGATCCTTAAAAATTTTCTCATCACACCTAAGATCCTGTCATGCAAACCGGTTGAAAATCACTGCCCTAGGGGGTGGGAATCGTGGAAAATGCTTACTCTCCCTCCTAGCACCCCGGGGCAGTGCGGCATGGGGGCAGAGCACTGTGCTAGCAGGCTGGAGACCACAGGCAAGGGACAGCTGTCCTGGTTTAAGTTCCACTGCCCACCTCCTGCAGGACTCTGGGCCTTCTGGTCCCCCTTCACCAAAGCCGCAGTCTCAGTGATATGCACTTCCTGACCTCTGCTGGAGCTGAGGGGACCACACAGGCCTAAGCCTGGACCACATGGCATAGCCTGGCCCCCACGGGGGAGGCACCCTCCCAGGTGTCTTGAGCTCCTGGCATGCCCTGCCCCTGCCCCTAAAGGACATTCTCTCACAAGCACTTCCTTGTCACAGTGCTGGGACTGCGCCTCCTTCCCTGTGGGTACCCCAGCGCCTAGCACTCACAGGTCCCCAGCAAATATTTCCTGAGAGAATGAGTGGATGGAGACACAGCCTGTCAGGGCGGAAGCGCCTCTCAGACGTAACTGGGGTGCAGGAGGCTCGCAAGCCAGAAGGAGGAAGGAATTTCAGGGTGGCCAACCTCACCGGGCCCCAAGGCAGTGTCACGCCCAGCTTGGGAGTGAGGCTGCTGCTGCCAGCTGTCACTCCCCAAGTGGTGACACCCGCCTACCCTCAACAGCCACCTGCAGACCTAGGAACCAGCCAATGAGGAGGTGCCAGCAGTGTCCCTTTGTGTGCCAGTGCCACGGTGCCTACTCAGTGGTGCCCACAGGCTGTGGCACCATTGCAGTGCTCGCCTGCTGGGATTCTAGGGACTGTGCCCCCCAGTTCACTGGGTCCTCACTCTGAGGAAGAGCCAGAGGGGCATCCTGTTTCTCTCCCACTCTCCCTCCTGGCGGTTCCCCAATTGGCAGCTCTTCTCAGCTGAACCCTAGATGGAGTTCGTGGGTAGCCCACTCCAGGGAGGTAGCCCCCTTGGTCTGTGGCCTTCCATCCAGGCCACCCTCCCCTAGCCCTGGCCCACTGAGAGCCCAAGCTCCCTGGTGTACCCTCCACTCCTCATCCTTGGGAGGCACATCCTCTCCTCCCTCTCTTCCCTCACCCACCTCCACAGCCCTCATGGCCACCCTGCCTAGCCTCCTTGGAACCCACTGCCTACTGAGGGCCTTAGTGTCCCTCTGAGGATGATGGAGCTTGCCCTGGGCAGGGGGGGCAGGGAGCAAGAGGTAGAAGGGTTTCACTCCCCCAGCCTCAGACACCAGACCTAGCTGGAGAGACTCAGGAACTCCTGGTGAACAGAAAGGGATCCGTAGCTTTTCTTTAAATGAGACAATCCATGTAACACAAACTTCCACCATAATTATACAGGGTGGGGAAGGAGAAACACCTCACAGGTAGACCAACACCCAGACCACCAGAAAACCAACACACCGAAGTGCAGGCCAAACACAGGTGTTCTAAGCAAACAGGTGTAAAGGGCTTAGCACCTGGGGCCAGTTTGTCTGAGAAGCTGCTTGGGGTGAGTTTTAAACAGAATTTAAAAGGAAGTTAAAAACAAACTTCCTTGGCCGAAAGCAAAGAAGGAGTTAATAATAGTCTGTAAATTCAGGAACTTTAAAGTGGGTGGTGACACAGGCTGTCCGGATGCAGGAGGAGGGAAGTGTCCCAGGCACTCACATAGACATTGTCCACCAGGTCACGGTGCAGGTCAAAGGTCATAAGCATCAGTGAAGGAGGAAGAGACTTGTCTGTTTCAATCTAACTCACCCAAGTCTGTGAGACAATCTAGCTCCAGAAACAATAATCCTGGTGGAAAAATTAGAGAGAAGAAAGAGAAAAAGAATAAATGAGCAAATCAAGCTGAGGGGTGATGGCTGAGAAAAGGCAGAATGGAAAGAGAATGAGATAACGGGGCCTGGGAGTGAGGTCCCAGCAGTGGGTAGGGGTAGGAACCTAGGAAGGCAGGCTGGAGCCAGCTCCCCACATGGGCAGCTCAGGGACTCTGTGGGAGGACAGTGGGTGGCCTCCCTTCCCACTGCCATGCTGGCTAAGACACTGTCCACGCCTTGACCCTTGCTGGCCTTCGGTCTGTGGGATGCACTATAGCCTTTACTCAGCATGGCTCAGGGAACAAGTGTGGCTCCTTCTGAGGGACAGATTATCATGAATGAGGAGTACAGAAAACAAAGATAATTATTCTTTCCACTCCAGAATGATGCACCGCCCCTGCTGGGACCCAGGTGCGCTGGCAGCCTGGTGAGAAAATTTCTGCGCTGTCCGTGGCCTATGTCAACAAAAGCTGTGACTCATATGTGCCCTGTGGAAACTGAGACTCTCAGACAATCTCTAGATGGAGGAGAGGCCTGCCCCCCAGCCTCGGCCCCAAGGAAGGACAAGCTCAGAGAACAGAGAAGCACAGCTCCAAGTGCCAAGCTGCCATTCCAGGCCAGTGAGAACACGGGCCAAACCTCCGGCTACCTGAAGTCAGTGTGCCCCTAAAAGGACACCTGTGCGAAAAGACCATGGCATCCGGCGCTGCTTCTTGGGAGCCTGTCAGCTAAATTACCCATGTTGGGCCACAGTTTCCTCATCCACAAATGGACACTGAATAGAGATCATCTCGTCTCTTACTCTCCCATCCTCCAAAACCACAGCAAGAAGCAAGAGGTCGCAAGATAAAAGATTCAGCAAAGTTCCAGGAAGTCTCGTTACCAGTCTATAGACTCATAGGGGTGGAGGGCACAGCCAACAGATTAGCAGGGGAAAGGAAGGAAGAACTCCTCCACCAGGTGCAACCAGCACAGCCCTTCTGATGAGGGGCTGGGGGGCTGGGGACTCCTGGGATAAGGCAGCCCCCAACATAGCTTGGTGGTAACACTTCACCATAGACTACCTCATTCACAGATTATTTAACGTGCTTCAGTTTTTTCTGCCCAACGGGACCATGAAATTTTTAGAAAGAAAAATCATGTGTATTGAGTTTCTTTCGATTGCCCACAGGACTTGTCACAGGACGGACACACAGGACACTTCATTAATACCTGCTCAATGTGTCAGAAGGAGACACACCTCGGGAGACCATTCTCAGCATGTACATGCCCTGGGCATTACAAAAGTAGTTTTCACACAAGAATACTCATAATAGGCCCCATTTTGCAGACACATAAGTTGAGGCTCAGAAGAGTTTCCTGACTTGCCCAAGGTTCCACACACAACTATGCACAGACTTTTTTTTTTTTTTTGCTCATCAGCTTTCCTTAGTGTTGGTGTATTTAATGTGTGGCCCAAGACAACTCTTCTTCTAATGTGTGGCAGGGAAATAAAAAGGTTGGATGCCCCCAGAGGACAATCAATAACAGGGTGGGTTCCTAAGGAAGATGATTGTCAAGATCTGGAGGGACAGGTTGATAGGTCAGGACCATCCGCTGCAGTTGCTAAAAAAATGCTCAGAAATAGGAAGCACGCTAAGGAAGAGGAAACAGTGGGCGGCAGTCACCTGGACTGACACAAGATGTTTGGACAGGACAGAGTTAGTCCCAGGCCTAGGAAAGCGGTTTAGAAGTGAGGCAGTGTTTTCTGAGTCTCTTATAAGATGCGTGATTAGCACATGACTGAGAGCAATTAACTCGCTTCTCATTGGTCTGCTGATCAAGTTGCAACTGGAAAGCAGTTTTCATAGGGTGGGGGTATGCCAGGGAAGCAGCCCGTGGCTCTTACGCCATTTCCCAAGGGTGCCGAGTGTGAGCTCAGGGTTGGCGGACGCCCAGGGGATGCCATCAGAAAGCCCTCTTCCTCAGAGTGCCCGCCCTTCTTGGAGACCCATAAAAGCTGCAGTCCCCCGGGGGCTCCCCATCACCTGCCTCCTCCACCCCTGCAGGAGTCTCCTCTCCGGACTTCCTCGCCACCATGTCTCGGCAATCCACGGTCACCTTCCAGACCGGCAGCCGCAGGGGCTTCAGCACCGCCTCAGCCACCACCCCAGCAGCGGGTCGCTCCCGCTTCAGCTCCACCTCTGTAGCCCGCTCCACAGGGTGTAGTGGGGGGCCAGGAAGGATTGGGGGTGCTGGGGTTGGTTTCGGAAGCCGCAGCCTCTACAACCTGGGGGGGCCCAGGCGGGTCTCCATCAGTGGGTGTGGCAGCAGCTTCCGAAGTGGCATTGGTGGCAGGGCTAGCAGTGGGTTTAGCCATGGGGGTGGGGTTGGAGGAGGCTTTGGGAGTCCTGGCTTCCCCTTCTGCCCCCCTGGAGGCATCCAAGAGGTCACAGTCAACCAGAGTCTCCTAGCTCCCCTCAACCTGCAAATCGACCCCTCCATCCAGCGGGTGCGGAAGGAGGAGCGTGAGCAGATCAAGACCCTCAACAACAAGTTTGCCTCCTTCATTGACAAGGTGAGACGAGCTTCATCTGTTCCCTTGAGTCTGGGATTGAATAAGCCATTGGAAAGACCGCAGCCCAGAGGGGATGGCAATGCAGCAATTCCCTGTAGGAAAGCCTAACCGGGCCCCGGGAATTTTCCAGACAGGCCAGCTGGCCCCAAAGGACCTGGTGGTCATTTTCTCTTTTGGAGCGCTGTGAGCCGGTTCATAGACTGAGGGTAGAGTTAAGCTGATTCTCTATGGGAGAAGAGTCACCACTGAGCACGCTGCCCTTGACCAGCGCAGATGGTGTTGGAAAATCTCAGCCCAGCCCGGAGGCTCCCCAGAGACGCCCTCAGGCTCCAGTACTCAACTTCTATGGAAGCCCTAGAGAACTTGGGGAAGCTTCATGAGCTTTCTCCTTCTGGGTTAGAGTTGTCAATTACATAGTTGCCAGGTGGATGTCAGAGGAAAAATGCCTTTTTCTTCTCTCCCTTATTAATGAGAGTATCTGAGCCCACCTCCTCAGCTTCCCAAGATTTTATTCTCTCTTCTCCCCCCAGGTGCGCTTCCTGGAGCAGCAGAACAAGGTCCTGGAGACCAAGTGGAGCCTCCTGCAGGAGCAGGGCACCAAGACCGTGAGGCAGAACCTGGAGCCCCTCTTTGACACCTACATTGGTGACCTCCGGCGGCAGCTGGACAGCATCACCACTGAGAGGGGCAGGCTCGAGGCCGAGCTGAGGAGCATGCAGGACACTGTTGAAGATTTCAGAGCCAGGTAAAGGGGACACAGGCTACTGGCCACACACGGCCATCCCAGGGCTCCTTTGTTTGAGGACCAAAGAGGTGCAAAGAAGCAGATGCCAATGTGAGCTGGGAGCTTTGGAACCGGCAGTCATTACCCTATAAGGTGGAGACTGGGTAGGGTAACAAAGGGACCTTCAGCTCACGCATCACTGCTAACAAAGAGCCTATTCTTACGTCCACATAACTGCAAAGGGAGACCAGTGTCATCTAACACAACACTGTTACTCACTCTGAGAAGCATAATATTATTTCACAGTCTGCATATTATTTAATTCCACGGGACGTGGGTTCAGTTATTGAGACAACTTGCATTTCCAAGTTGGCATTAGCTTGGAAGTGAAGAGAGGTAGCTAGGCAGACCTAGAGCAAGGCAATCCCATCTTCCTTATGGAGGCACATCTCGACTGCACATAATTCAGACTGTGGGAGACAAGGTATCCAGGGGGAAAGGAAGGCCCTAGCTAACCCGTTAGCTGCCTTACTCTTGCTTCTGAGTTTAAGCTACAGCTACTTACAAAAAGCACACTTCTCCATGGCCACCCTGAGGTCAAAGGAAAATAAATCAGAATCTACCTGGAACCTCAGATAAAGTTTACCTCACAGTTTCAGCAGGCACTTGAGGCAGCAAACTTTTTTAAAGATTAGAATTGTGCATTTGTAGAAAGATGGAGTCGCGTGAGTATATATTTCTATTCCCTTAAGCTCCATGCTCACCTCTAGTCTCACAAAAAAAAAAAAAAAAAAAAAAAAATTTATATATATATATATATATATATATATACCTGGCAGAAATAATTACCCCCTTTTATAGAAGGAGAAATAGAGGTTAAGTGAATCACCAAAGTCACACACAGGTCAGCAGAAGAGCTGGAAAGGATTTGAGGTGTCTTAACTCTTGCTACACCAGCCTGGGAAGAGCTCAGTGGAAACATGCTCAACAGCACACCCCCTCGTCTCTGCCTTTACAGGTATGAAGATGAAATTAATAAGCGCACGGCTGCAGAGAATGAGTTTGTGGCCCTGAAAAAGGTGAGTAGAAGTGTCTCTCAAAGGACACTTAAAGCTGAATCTTGAAGTGTGGGGTGGCCTGACCCATGAAATGTCACATCTGGAGAGCTCAACCCTGCCAAAATGTCCCTCTGTGTTTATGGCCCCACTGGCCTGCTCAGGTCTCTGCCAGCCCAGAGAACTCAAGCCCCAGTTCTCAGTAATCACCCATCCCCAAACCCAAATCCACCAGATCCAGAGTTTCCTAACATCCAAACTTGAAGTCCAGGGAGAAACTTGCTTGGGGCTATGTTCTCAGAAGAGCATCACGCACTGTCGTTCCAGGATGTGGATGGCGCCTACATGAACAAGGTGGAGCTGGAAGCCAAGGTCACATCTCTGATGGATGAGATCGACTTTCTCCGCTTGGTCTTTGAGGCAGTAAGAGTCTGCAAGTGTTTCTTGTTCCTCCTAGGCCTGAACCTGGAAGGAAAGGGCCACCGTAGAGGCCGTCCATGCAGCACCTCTACCCACATCTTTCCCAGATACTCCAAGCAGGGGCTCAGAGAGCAGGGGCAGGGAGAGCTGCTCAGGGCCTTGTCATGCTAGACCAGCTCAGCTCTGGGCTTCTCCTCCCACCCCAGGGCAGGACAGCCCCTAGTACGGAGCGAGTGCCAATTTTCAAATTCTAGGTCACTGGGTAATATTCCTGAGAAATCAGGACCTATGTGTTCCCTTCCCTTTCCCAGAAAAGTTAATAAAAGGCAAGCTTCCCTCGGCTCACTGGTCAGGGTCTTCCAGGTCTCCTTATCCTTGGAAGCTGCTTCATGCTGGGCTCTGCCCCTCTGAAGGCAAAGACCTGGGTCTGTGGAAGGGGAAAGATGTAGGAAATAATGAAGTCACACCATGCAGGGACAGCAGGATCCTAAGCATCACCCGTCCCTGAAGAAACCTCTTATGCTGGCATGTTGAGCAAAACTGCATCACACTAACACCTATGTAATATGAATGCAGAGGACACTTGCCCACCCCCATACCCAGGGAAAATACGCACATGGGAGCCCGAGAAGCTGGGCTGCAAAAACACCCCTACCACGCTGATCCATGACCCAGAAACTTCCCAGGATGGAAGGAGTCCCATAAATAGCTGGCAGTGCCCAGGGAACAGCTGAAAGAATCTGCTAGGGATGCCAAAGAAGGGATTCCTGACCTATATGGGCAGTCAATCACAGGATACATGGTCCCTTCCTATTATACCTTGGTGATGCTGAGTTTATGGCTATGCAGGAGCTGTCCCAGATGCAGACCCAGGTTGGTGACACATCTGTAGTGCTGTCCATGGATAACAACCGTAACCTGGACCTGGACAGCATCATCGCTGAGGTCAAAGCGCAGTACGAGGACATCGCCAACCGCAGTCGGGCTGAAGCTGAGTCCTGGTACCAGACCAAGGTGAGTCCACGACAGGTTCCAGGGTTAGTGTTCTCTGACGCACCATCACGTAACTCTGAGCTACAAGACTCAGGAAATGTGTGAGCAATTCCATTTCTTTCAGCTTGGTAGGAGCATCTTAGACGCTATGAAAATGTAGCTTGAAGTGCACGTGGACACCTAACCACACATACTCACATGCAATGTTGGATGTTTAGGACATTCGGGGCTCCACGTTGCTCGAGATCTGGGTGGTAGCAGGGTGAGTGTCCAAAAGAACCAGGAAGTAGTCATAAAACAGTTTCTGAAAGGCTTCTTTATAAGCCTTCATTCCATTTATATTTCCTGAGCTCCTACTGTACACCAAGCAGGATTGCAAGGTTGTAAACTGCCAACAGAGAACCTGAGGTCCAGGAGGCCGTAAAGTGAGTGGATGATCATGGAAGGGACAAGACAAAATTAATAAAAAGCTCCCAGGAAGAGGCGGGCTTCTGGTCCAACTGGGAAGCAGTGAGAGACAAAAAAAGATTGTCGAGGAACAGGGATGTGTTTAAGGCCAAGCAAGCAACTGGAAGGCAGGAATGAGCGCTCTGAAGAGCAGGAGAGTTCATGTCAGGAAGAGAAAAGTTGGGGTAACCCTAAAGAGATGCTGTCCAGAGGCCCAGATGGCCAGAAAGAGGCTGGCTTTGGAAGGGTAGAGTCGACCCAGGAGAACATGGGGCAGCTACTCTCGGACAAGTAGCTCCTGTCCCTCACCCTGCTGTGGGTGCTGCCTCAAGTTCTGGTCAGCAGTGTGGTGGAAAGGAAGGAAGGTGGGGTCAGGGCCAGGGCTCCATGGTGCAGAGGCAGCCCTTGATGGTGAGAAGATGTGGGATGCACTGAACGCCGAGGGGAAGCCTGCGATTTACAGTGAACAATGCCCCGTGTTGTTGGGTTATTGTTCCTTTTAATCATGTGCATCTAGAAACAGGAAGCTGAGCTATTCTGTGCTTTCAAAACCTGGCAGATCTTGGCTCAGGCAGGAGCTCTCCTGTCGGGGAAATATGTGGCTCTCACCTCAGTCTGCTGGAGGACACAGGGTGTGATTATTTCTCCTAAATGAGTGTGTCCTGGGTCTGTACCATTAGACTGAGCGCCACCTGAGCTGGGGGTTCTTTCCCAAAGTCTCCACTCACACCACCCACGGCTTCTGCACCACCCAACGCTGTTCCCTTGCACCTCCTCCCTGTTTCCCCAGCACTGGCATTAGGAGGGCTGACAAAATTCATGGACACTACTGGTCTGGACGCATAAGCCTAAGGATAGTGACCCATCATTGCCTCACTCCCAGAACCCGCCATGTTTCTTCCTGACCTGGGGCCTTCTGTTTGCTTTGTCTGAAATGTTCTCCCCAGAAACTGGTTGCTTAGGTCCCTCTTTCCCATCCTTTCCCCACAACTGGAACATCTCTGTCTCTGGGGAGACTTCCTGGACCACCACTTCCCACTTCCAAACCTATCTCAGATTCCTTTACTACACTCTCCCAGGACCCTTCATTTCCTAGGTGCACTTGTCTCTTATAATACACTGATTCGATCAATGTCTGTCTCTCCCAATAAACTGCAAGCTTCAGGGGGAATGAGTGAAGGATCATAAATGCCGGGCCTGTGGGGGGCCACCGAGGGCCAGGCTGTGCACATAACGAGCGCGCAGGCTGGGCGTTTGACTAGGTGACCGAGTCTGCTCTGGTTCTCTCAGTATGAGGAGCTGCAGGTCACCGCGGGCCGGCACGGTGACGACCTCCGCAACACCAAACAAGAGATCTCGGAGATGAACCGCGTGATCCAGAAGCTGAGAGCTGAGATCGACAGTGCCAAGAAGCAGGTAGAGCTTCAGCAGGGCCAAGAATGTCTCAAATATTCATTTCTTCTCTGGGTCCTTCTGCCCTCTTAAGTGTCTGACCCAAGAAGCAGCACACCTTTGGGGGCTGTTGGCAGGACCCAGGCTTCCTCCTTCCCTCACAGTGCTCCAGTCTGCAAACGGCCATCGCCGATGCCGAGCAGCGTGGAGAACTGGCTCTCAAGGATGCGCGGGCCAAGCTGGTGGACCTGGAGGAGGCCCTGCAGAAGGCCAAGCAGGACATGGCCCGGCTGCTGCGCGAGTACCAGGAGCTCATGAATGTCAAGCTGGCCCTGGACGTGGAGATCGCCACCTACCGCAAGCTGCTGGAGGGCGAGGAGAGCAGGTGGGCAGACGCCCTAACTCCACCCTCAAGCAAGGGGAGCTGCCAACAGTGCCTCTGGCCACCTGGGAATTCCTAGGGATTCAATGCTACAGTCCCTCCTCTTTTGGAAAAGGGAGCAAAATGCGATGCAATTTTGGGTATAATAATATGGGTACAATTTCCTTCTAAAAGAAGAAATCATTTTGAGGTGTGACTAGGTTTAGTACCCCATAGAAATCCAATACCTAATTAGGTTTAAGTAATCAGATTCAATCAAAAGAGAAATTGGTTACATGGCAGATCTCAAAATGTACAAAAGGCCCTGTCCTAGTACTGAGACTTACAGGTATATCACCAACCAGTGAAAGGCCCTCTCTGGGCCTCAGTAATAGAATGAGTCCAGATTTCATGATCTCCAAAGTTCAGTGGGAATTTTGTGCTCTGCCAATTACCAGCCGTGTAACAAGAACAAATTACTTAACCTTCCCATGCCTCAGTGTTCTAACCTATGAAACAGGAGAACAGTAGTTCCAAATTCATGGTTTTAAGGGGTTTTAAATAACAGAATATACACATAGTTCTTAGAACAAAGCATAACACACAGTGTTCAATAATTGTTAGCTATCATTCAGTTTAATGGCCAAAGACCTGAGCTCTGGAATCTGATAAATCTGGCTCCAGATCCAGCTTTGTGACCATGGTCCAGTTGATTAACCTCTCTGAGCTTCAATTTCTCCCCCTGTGAAACTGAGATAAAACCAACCTAGTGGGGTGGTTGAGAGAACTAAGTGGCATCATTAGTCAGAACTAAGTGGCATCATTAGACCGACTCAGTCAATGCCAGCTGCTGCTAAGGGTCTAAGTATGAGCTTATGAATGAATGCCAGTTCTGTCTGCAAGATGCTAAAGCAAAGTCACTCCAATTGCTAACAAAATAACAGACTGGGCGGTGCCTGTGGCTCAGTGGGTAGAGCGCCAGCCCCATATACTGAGGGTGGCAGGTTCAAACCCAGCCCTGGCCAAACTGCAACAACAAAAAAATAACTGGGCATTCTGGCAGGTGCCTGTAGTCCCAGCTACTTGGGAGGCTGAGGCAAGAGAATCACTAAAGCTCAAGAGTTGGAGGTTGCTGTGAGCTGTGATGCCACAGCACTCTACCAAGGGTGACAAAGTGAGACTCTGTCTCTATAAAAAAAATAAAATAAAATAGCAGACTGATTATTGTTAATGTGATTCTTATGACTCACACTCCCCTCCACCCTGCAATAACCTCAGTACTACTCCAGTGTGTGACAATAGTCCCTTGTTGAGAGACAACCCTTTTTTTATAGGACAGGTTCTGCCTTTCCAATTCACACCAGAGAATTTTAATTCTCTTAAGATGTCTAACTAGTTTAAACCAAAGATGTCTTTCTGAGACTACAGATTTTACTTCTATGAACCTCAAATTCTACTTTATTTCATTCATTAGATTATTATTGTCAATACTATTGTCAACCTAAATTACTTCTGAAAAAAAATACTGAAGGGTTTTGAAATACATTTAAAACAATTCCAAAAATGTCACTGCAATTGTCCACAAGCTGGCGGCCACAACAGTAACCCTTCTTCTCTCCTGTCTTCCCAATCAGGCTGAGTGGAGAGGGAGTTTCTCCAGTTAATATCTGTGAGTACGACAACCTTCTTGTGCCATTTGGAGTGCGTGGGGGATGGGGGAGGTTGGGCTTCAGAAGAGTGAGGACAATGAGGCATTAGAGAGGATCCCACAGACGGTTCATTCTGGGAAGGTTGCAGGTTTTGAGTACATCATAAAGAAAGCTCTATTGAGAGAGCGTCTTTCATGTCACAATTCTTTCCTCTTTCAGAGGGAGGGTGCCACAGAAGGGGGGATGGGAGGTTTGTTGCAATTGCTCTTCTCGGGTTTAGAAGACCCGGCCACACCTCCAACCTCCCAGGAGTCCAAGCCTTCCATGTGGGTCTGCAAGTCTAACTCAGAGATGGAGTGGATGGGATTTATGAAAATTCCCCATCTGCCTGGGGGCTTTGGAGGAAGCCTTCGTGCTGGGCACAAGGGCCTTGTCAACCAGGTGACTACTCTCCAGAACAGTCTGGGAAGAGCCCTCACTGCTTAGCTCAACTCTGCAAAGCATGACTGTAGAAAGTTGTCAGAGGTTGTTGCTAGGCTTACTGCAACCAAGTACCACAAGCAGTGTGGCTTAAAGCAACAGAAATGTACCGTGTCACAATTCTGGAGGCTAGAAGTCCAAAATCAAAGTGTTGGCAGGACCACACTCCCTCTGACATTTGAAGGGGACAGTCCTTCCTCACCTTTTCCTGGTTCTGGTGGTGCTGCTGTCCTCGGTGCTCCGCGGTTACAGCAGCATCAGTCTGGTCTCTGTCTCTGTGATGGCACATCTGTGACCTCCATTGAATGGCTTCCCTCTTTGTATAAGGACACAGTCAATGGCTTAGGGCCCTCCCTAAAGACTGTCTTAACATGTTACCTCTGCAAAGATCCCGTTCCCAAGTAAGCCTGCATTCACAGGCACTGGGGGTTAGGGCTTCACCACAGTCATGAAGAAGACAATTCATCCCATAACACAGCCCATTTTTAGTTTCAATTTTCCCTCTCCAGACCCAAAGTAGGATACTAGAGTGTTTAAGGTGCTGAGTAATTGTTAAGTTAGGAAAGGAACAGATTGGAAAGAGAAAGGGGACAGAGTTGACTGGGTTCGCTGAGTCCTTTGAGAACATTCCTCTCCTCTCTGGGAATCCCAGCGCCTAGGCGGGGGAATTCCAAGACAGGAGCATGTGTGCCCCCACAAACTTCCAGAAGGAAGGTAGACTCCAGAGCCAGGACCAGGGAGGGAGACAGGGCTGGCCGAGCAGCAGGGAAGAGCAGGGCAGGGAAAGGAAACACAGGTGGACAGGAGCAACTTCCAGAGGGGAGAGAGGCCCTGAGAGTGAGGGGTGGGGGCAGCAGGAGGCCACCCAGCTAGGGGACACGGCTATGGTTCCGGGACAGGCTGAGGCAAGCAATAGCAGTCTCACTAGGCAGGGGAGATTGGAAGAGGCAAACAGCTGTCTGAGGAGACCCCTCAACCCAGCCGAGGACTCCCTGACACCTCGGCTGTCTCCTCTCTTACCCCTGACTCTGATCACATCTCCCCTCTTCTGGCAGCTGTGGTCACCTCCACTGTTTCCAGTGGCTACGGCGGTGGCAGCGGCGTTGGATGTGGAAGCCTGGGTGTCGGTGGGGGCAGCGGCTACTCCTTCACCACCAGTGGTGGTCACAGCCTGGGTGCAGGCCTAGGGGGCTCTGGCTTCAGTGCCAGCAGCAGCCGGGGTCTGGGGGGCAGTGGCTCTAGCATCAAGATTGTCTCCACTACATCCTCTAGCCGGAAGAGCTACCAACACTGAGAGCAGGTGCCAGCTCCCTGCCCTCTGTCTGGAGGCCTATTTCTACTCACACTTGCACTCCTGGGTCCCTCTCTTTGCACCTGTGTTGCTGGTGTACCCTATCCCTGGCCTGAGCCAGTCTCTGCCCTCCTGAAAGCGCCAAGCTGCCTACAGCACCTCTCTGCTTCAAGGCTGGCTGTCAGCCTATCTTGCAAGGCCCAAGGCAGTCTGTGCACCTAGCTCCGCCTCCCTTCCTTCCTCTGTCCAGATGCAGAGATGGCAGGGTATGTCTCCAAAGCCATCTCAATGCCAGGTTGTCACCCCATCTGCTTCATGGTTCTGGTAAGCTTCCTGGTGGAAGTGAGCGTTCCCTCTATTCCCTCACTGGAATTTGTCTATTAAAAGTATGTGTCATATGCTTGGCTTCAGGCACTCTGTTTGGAATGGTGACTGACTGTGACTAGCCACAGAACCCAGAGCGATTCTCCTCCTCCCATACGTGTGCTCCTTGACGGGGGTCCATGAAGGCAGAGACAGAGGCGCCAGCCCTTGCCTACTTCCCTCTGAGCCGAGAAGGCCAGCTGGAAAGACAGGAGGGTGGCTGCCGAGGTGCAGGGAGGGCAGGGCCCACCAGGCTTCCTCCCTGTCTCCTTGACATGCCCGGTTTGGGAAACCCATGTTCCCAGGAGAAGCCTCTTCCAACCTCCCTGTATGTCACTCAAGGTAGAACTCTGAAACTAATGACACTGTCACTCTGGTATAGATTGGGTGACCCTGGACTCCTCCAAGAAAGGGGCTGATTATTCCCTGACAGCTTCCAACTTGCAGATTTGAGCAGAGAAGTAACAGGCCACAGAGAGGAGTTGAAAGTCAGCCTTGAGGGCAAGGCTTTCACAGGCAGCCATTTACCCTGTAATTGCAGGCTGCAGTGGGACATCTAGGAAGCTCCCAGATTCCCGAGTTTCTGTGTTTATGAGGCTCCTGGACTGCTCCCATCAGGTCTGAGCTGGGGCTTAGCCCAGTGGGCTTGGCCAGAGTGGGGCTGCTGCCGTGGGCTTGGAGGGAGAAGGCTTGGAGCTCAGGACTGAGCTTGGGACTGATGGGAGCTCCAAGCCCGGGTCCTGAAAGGCGCTGGTCCAGAGTGCAGGAGCAGGAATACAGTGAAGGGACGGGAGAGGCCATGGATTAGGAGGAGAGAAGATGACTCTGAATGTTTCCCAAGGCTGACCCTCAGGCTGAGGAAAGATGGGGTAATTTAAGAAACCCAAATTAGCTGCACAAAACAAGGGACTGAGAGAGCAGACAGAGGAAGAGGCTTGCCCAGGGCCACATGGCTGGTGAAGGACACGGCAGGATTGTGCTCAGGTCCTCTCAATGCAGCTCCAGCATTCCCAGGGGGTGGGGACAGCTGCATCCTGGTTCTAGATCTAGAGAAACCACGTCAGAAAGAAAATGAGCAGATTGAACTTTCTACCAAGAAACTCCTGCCTGTTTCACAGAAACCAGAACTCCACTTGTAACATGATGGCAGAGTTCTTTTCTTAAATTGCCACACAGCAACCTGGCGTGGTGCGTTCAGATGGTTCCCAGCCCCTCTGGCCCTTCTTGCTTCTCCCCACCCCGAGCCAAACCACCGCCTGTCTCCCAAGCTCATTGCACCAACATCTGCTTGGTTCTAAGTGCTCTGAGCTCCTTCCCAGACAAGGAAGAGGAGGAGGATCCTGCCACCTGCACCCTGAGGTCTTGCAGAGGTTCCCTGCACTATTAGAGAGCCCTATGTCTCAGAGCCCTCGGGGAGGCTGCTGCATAGAATCCCCTGTGGTCTCATACCTCTGGCCAGGCAGGTGCGACTCCTGGAGCATCAGAACAAAGTCCTGGAGACCAAATGGAGCCTCCTGCAAGACCAGAAAATCACCAGGGCCAATTTTGCACCCATGTTTGAAGCCTACATCGGTGACCTGAGGTGGCAGCTGGCCTGCCTGTGTGGAGAGTGGGCAGGGCAGGCTGGAGATGGGCATGGTGTGGGGACGTCAAGGACCGCTTCCTGGACACTTGGTCAGCACCTGGCCAGAGCCCTACCTGGGCTCTGGGGGAGGCCAGAAGGAACAGGAGCAGCAGGCTCTGCTCTCCAGAAGCTCCCAGTCCAGTGCACAGAGGTGGAGTCAGAAATAGACATAAAAATAGGAAGAGAGCTGAACCTGTGGTCAAGAATGTTGAGACTTTAGGGAGTGGCTGGAGGCATAAATAGTAATAACTAACAGGGGTGCAAAGAGCTTGATATACACAACCCTAAACTCTGTACACAAGGAAAGTAAGGTTCCAAGAGACCCAAGGTGACATAAAGTGGCAACTCAGGAATTAAGAATTAGTCTCACAGAACCTCACTCTTAAATGTATTCAGCTAAATCTCATTGCTAATTTACAGTGTTCACATATTCACCCCAACCCTGGTCAAGAGGCTAGGGGAACAGAAAAGTCAGGACCACCCAGGAATACACACCTATCACTGAACGGTGTGCTCAGGTGCTCATGCCTACAGACGGGTTTCTTACTGTCATTGTAATTCTCGTTTTACTTGCTCTCATTTATTTCTAATTCTCTTGGTCACACCAAAATTAGTCACTTGATAATGAATTTTGGTGAATGTTTATATGGTAAGCCCAAGGTCAGGTTCTAGAGTTATGCTATGCAACATGGCAGCCAGGAGCTACATTTGACTATTTTAATCTCAATTAATTAAAATTTAATAAAATTAAAAATTCAACTCCTTAATCACACCAGCCACACTTCAAGCATTCAGATGCTACATGTTGCCAGTGGGTCCTGTAAGCAACACAGATACAGAGCATTTCCTTGGTCACCGAAAGTTCTGTTGGATCACTCTGTGCAATCTGGAGTTAGCGATTTTAAGAATCTTGGCAAAACTTCCTAGCTGAATGATCTCAAGGAAACTATTTAACCTCCCTAACTCCCAGTTTCTCGATAAGGGGGTTGGAAGAATTAAATCAAACTCTGCCTGCAAATTACTAGGTAGGGTACAGAGTCATTAAGAGTTAGCTATTTTTATTGTATTTCCCATGAGGTATGTGTGTGTGTAATGGAACAGACCCAGACAAGAGAAGCTAGTGCAGATAAATAATTCATAATGTCCAAATATATTTATATAATGCAAACACAGAGTAACAGTGTTTCAATCCAAGAAGGCTCCCTGGAGGAGAAGATTGGACTTAAGGTTGAAAAGGTAGCAGGCACAGGGTAGCCACATAGTGCGGACCTGTGGAAAAATGTGCTCCTGGCTGGTGGCCAGGCAAGGTTCCTGAGGTGTCTGAGTGGACACCTGGTGCTTGCCCTCCAGCAGAGGGACTGTGAGCCTGGAAACGCAGAGCACGAGGACAGTTGTATGGAATTAGGTGAAGAAAAGATACTCAGCTTTGACCCGGCAATTCAAGGAAACAATGAGGAAAACCAAATTGATTTTCCCAGAGAACATGGAAGAAGACATAGCACTGACGTTTTAATGGCAGGCAAGAGGTTTTCCCAGATCCCATTGAGCAGGACAGGTGACATGGAAGCAGGGCGCCCTGGGCATACACATGTTGTATGAGAGGTTTCATGGGTTTGAAGAACAGCTCCCCATTTCTTCATAGGGAAGAGCCTCTGAGAGGTCAGGGGCCTGCCCAATGTTGTACTCAGCTGGTCACAGAAGCGCCAAGGTCCAAACCACAGCTGTCCAGCACCCTAGGAGCCTTGAACTCGCTGGTGCTTGGGTGGCTAGGTGGGGAATGGGTCTCCTGGAGCAGAAGTGAAGCTTCTTTCCCAGAGATCATGAGTGGGGACATCTCTATCTGCCCCCAGGTGGAAGGTGGGGGACGGGTGCCTAGGGGCAAGTTGAAGTAACATGGGAGAAGGGGCCTCCTGTGAGCCTGAAGACCCTGCTTCTCAGGACGCACTTCAGTGTGGCTGCAGAGGGAGAGGGAACATGAGGACGCCATGTGTGCAGAGCTGCCTCCTCTTTCTCAACTCTCTGTTCCTCCCCTCTCTGCCTCTGTTTGGTTGGGACAAGACTATTAAAAAACAAAAGGAGGAAACATGATGCTCCTTTATGGGACCCAAGTACTCTAAGGAGTGAAGCCACAAAGTACTCTAAGAACCCTCGGAAAGAGTGAGGGATGGTCTGTTTTGTGGTTGTTGGCATTTTGGTTTTGTTCTGATGGCTGATTGTGTGGGGACGGGGAGGCATGTGGGGACAGGGAGGCGTGTGTGTGTGAAAGGAGAGCCAGGCTACAGTGCGGTGTTCTCCGAGTCTGCTCTGCAGCCCGGGGGGCTGCCCACCACACCCCACTGCTCTGACCTCACTCCCAGAACTCACTTCAATCCCGGCCACTTCTTGGTCCTTCCCACAGGTCCTAGGAGGAAATCAACAGGCTCACAGCAGCAGAGAATGAGTTTGTGGTACTCAGGAAGGTGCGTGGACAGAGATGCTCCTGGTGACATCCGCTCCTTATGCCAGTGACCTTGCATGCAAGGCATTATTTAATTTGCACAAGTCTTAGGAGCAGGTCTTACTCTAAAAGCAAGAACTGAGGCTCAGAGAGGTTAAGAAAGTTGCCCAGAGTTACTCAGAAGTGAATCAGGATGCACATGGTGATGTTCATCCCCTTCTCCCCCAGAACCCAGTGTGTAGAGAGGAGAGCACAAGGGGCCTTGTCTTGAGCTGAGTGTCCAGGACACTGAATCAGGCCTGGGAGGACAGAGGCAGTGCAGGGATCGCTCCCTGGAGCTCTGGGCTCTCTGTCTTTGGGGCACATGGAGCAGAGGTGGGGGCAGAGCCAGCCCAGGCTAAGCTGCAGGAGGAGGAAGGGAGCAGAGTAGGTGAAGGAACGGGCCAGGCACAGAGGTTCAATAGCAGGAAAGCCGTGGAGGTTTCGGGAGAGGCTTGGGGAGCCCAGAGGCAGTGAAACCCAAGAGCCAGGACAAGATTGTCCTCACCATGTGAGGTGATACCTGCTGAGAAGCAGATGGGCATCCTGAGAGGCCTGGTCCTCAGACAGTTTTCCCTCTCCCACATAATTTGACTCCCATTCTAATCCCATGAACTGGATTAGACAAATGCTCTCATTTGCAGGAGCTGACACTCTCCCACCTAACTCAAGGTGAAGGGGTGGTTAAACCAGGAAGGGCAGGGCCCAGAGTATGACGCATTTTGTGCCCAGGACATGGATGCCACCTACATGAACAAGGTGGAGCTGGAGGCCAAGGTGAAACACCCTGATGGACCAGATCAACTTCCTAAGCACTTTCCACGAGATGGTGAGAGTGCCCAGCACGATCCCAGAGGGCTGGGGGCCTGGCCTCAGCTGGACACAGAGGCTGCTGGCTCCTTCCCTGGTCCTCACTCTGTTCCTCGACCTGCCCATGTTGTAATTCACGGGAGAGATATTGCTTCCCCTACCAAGGGAGGGAAGCTGGCAGGTGAGGAGAGGTGAAAAATTCAGCCTTGACCACCTGGAGCAGAAGTGTTCTGTGGGGCAGGCGAAAAATAGGCTGCCTATCATCAAAATACAGGTTTCCATAGATCTTTCTGAGCAGCTTGGCTCACCCAGCCCGGCCCAAATTTACCTGCTGCTCTTCCTAGAGCAACTGCGGGATGATGCAATTACACATATCGAGTGGCAATTGGTGAGTCCTCGGGTGTTTCTGGAAGCACACAACGCCATTGCCTGGTCCTCCTGAAGACACGTTTCGTCAGGCACCTCAGTACACCCAGACTCTCTTCAGGTGTGATGGGCAATGAAAAGACTCGAGAGAGAGCAACTGCAGGCAGTGAGCAGGTGACGCTGGATATGAAACTCGAAGGAGTTGAGGACAGTTGGGGGAGTAGTGTTTCAGCCGGACAGAACAGGAAGTATGAGCGCTCCAGGTGTGACTAGGAGTGCCCAGAGGAGGCGGTGTGGACGGGGCAGTGTGAAGAGGGCAGAGTAACAGTGGAGTGAGGCCCGCAGTGGCCTGGGGGGTCTAGGGTGGATGTGTACCTGCAGGTAGGCCCGGTAAGGACAGGTGATATGTGTTAGGGACAGACAGGCAGCAGAGTGAGAGATGGAAAAATAAAATAGAAACAAGAATAACAAAAAGAATAGACAGACAGATGATTCCCAATAGAGAGGACACCGCCTAATCCAGGATGTTTCGGTACAGCTAAAAGAGCTCTTGTTGGACAATAGGACCCTGAGATGGGTGCACACTAGACTATATAAGCTGGGTGTCAAACCACAAGCGTGCCTGTGGTTTATGATGACAAGCAGCATGCACAGTCCTCAGGAGGGCACACTGAAGTTGACCTTTGGATGTCAAGTCCTTCATTGAAATATCATTTACATTCACCACCACCTCTGCATATAATGAAAAATGCAATTGTGGAAACTCTTACGTGATAGAAGGTGTATAACATAGCTAATGCATAATCATGAGTTAAGAAATGCATAAGTATCAGAAGTACGCAGAACAAAGCTGGAATTAGAGAATAAATACAAGAAGAAAAGTTTGTAGGGCGGCACCTGTGGCTCAAAGGAGTAGGGTGCCAGCCCCGTATGCTGGGGGTGGTGGGTTCAAGCCCAGCCCCGGCCAAAAACTACAAAAAGAAGGAAGGAAGGAGGGAGGGAGGGAGGGAGGGAGGAAGGAAGGAAGGAAGGAAGGAAGGAAGGAAGGAAGGAAGGAAGGAAGGTGGTGCTGGTCGCTCGCACTTGCTTGCTTTGTGGTTTTGCGCCATCTGAGTCAAAGTGATTTCAGTTTCTGGGAATCTCTTGCTAATGGTGCCCTAGGAAAGCCCAACCCAGAGCTGGGGTCTTTACAGCCCCCTGACAGTATGCACACGGGGGTAAATACACTGGGTGCCTGACAGAAGCTGGTCATGTTGTTCCAGAATCTGCAGCATCAGCTGAGTCTTTGGGTGGGTTCAATGACCACTCCACAGCCCACATGGGACAAAACATCTTCCTTTTCTCTGCTCATTCTCTTCAATGCTGATGTGGTTTGGCTTCTAATTTCGAAGTAGACCACAGCCAGCAAGGCTTCACACTTTTGGGTCAGCAACCAGGAAAAACTACTTGGGAAAAACTAACTGCTGCACAAAAACAGCAAAATAATAATTGGTCAGAAAAGGAATTCTATGGGCCAGTTAATAAAGAGAGTAAAGGGATATTTTTACTTGGATTTTTGCTTTGGAGCAGTGGTTCTCAAAATTTAAAGAGTTTGGAATTGTCTAGAGGTCTTGTTATAATACGGATCCTGATTCAGGACGTCTGGGGTGGGGCCAAAGGGTGGTATGTCAATCAAGCTTGCAGGTGGGGCTGCTGTTGCCCCTGTGAGCCCACATTTTGAGAACTGCTATATTAGGTGATTTCTGAAAAGTAGTCATTAACAAATTTATTGTGGGCTGTT
The DNA here is from genome assembly GCA_963574355.1 of Loris lydekkerianus. NCBI lineage: Eukaryota > Metazoa > Chordata > Mammalia > Primates > Lorisidae > Loris > Loris lydekkerianus. The sequence goes on along the minus strand of CAUYPK010160392.1, from coordinate 35,023 downwards.
GTGGTGGCTCACACCTGTAATCCTAGCACTCTAGGAGGCCAAGGCTGGTGGATTGCTTGAGCTCAGGAGTTTGAGACCAGCCTGAGCAAGAGCAAGACCCCTATCTCTACTGAAAATAGAAAAACTAGCTGGGCATTGTGATGGGCACCTGTAGTCCCAGCTACTCCATAGGCTGAGGCAAGAGGATCATTTGAGTCTGAGAAACTGAGTTTGCTGTGAGCTATGATGGCATATCACTCTACGTAGGGCGATAGAGTGAAACTGTCTAAAAAAAAAAAAAAAGAAAGAAAAAGAAAAAAAATTCATTGCAGATTTACTGCTTCCAAACCCATCTTATATGGTCATCATTTAATTTTCACAGAAATCATATGAGACCAGTATTTGATTGGCCTCTCTAAGGCTCAGAGGTGCTGTGTAAACTTGCTTGGCAGACCCAAGATGGGGATTTTTCAGTCTGGTGCCATTTCTGCTATTCGAGCTGATTTCTATTTCCCTACCCCAAGGAGCAGGGAGGAGCCAGGTTGGGAAACAGGACCAGGAAGTAGCTGAGTTTTCTGGCTCCTTCTGACTCAGTTTTCTTTCATAAGATAATTTTGGTGTGAAGGGCTGTGTTTTCTCAGAACAGGAGACATTGTGGTACAGACAGGTCACAGCAAGGTATGCTCCCTTGACGATGGGAGTGGCATCTGGAGAATTCTGGCTAGAGCTACCTGTACTGCTGCCCGCTCCCACACATGTAGATGTAAACTCAGCGACCTTCTGGTGTCTAAGCAGTGTGCTCCACCTCAGTGCGCGTGCAACACCCTGCTGCAGCTCTCGTGTCTGGACCCAACTATGGCAGGCCTCTGTGGTCCTGTCCACGGACAACAAGTGCACCCTGGACAGCATCATCACCGAGGTCCACGGACAACAAGGGCACTCTGGACAGCATCATCACTGAGGTCAAGACGCAGTGTGAAGACACAGCCAACCGCAGTGAGGCTGAGGCCAAGTCCTGGGACCAGACCAAGGCGAGTCCGGAAGGCCAAATCAAGCAGACAGGTACAAAGAACGGAAGTTTCAAAGGTCAACAGGAAGGCCCTATCCCTGAAATGTCTCTCTTCTGTGTGGACCTGCCTGCCCTTGCCATGCCTGGAGCCCAAGCTCTTTAAGCCAGTAAGACTTAAAGGGAGGGCTGACCCACAGGGAGGGCTCAGGACCGCGAACTCAGAGGAGAGAGGCACTCCTTCCTCCCCAGGTGCTTCTCCTCACTCTCAGGGGCCATCTTCAGCCCTGGCAGGAAGCTGGAAGAGGCTGGCGTGGAACAGGGAGTGGGCAGGCATGGAGGTCTTCTTTGACACTGCCCTTCATGGGGTGGTTTCCCTATTTGGTTTGAAGAGATATAAACCTTTGGAACACCTGCCATGTGTTCAAGACCAAAATGTACTCCCAAGGCAAGTAGAGACGGTGTGTCACGCACTGCTGATGTGAAGTTTACTACTTCAGAAAACAAGTCAAACAAACCATTCTGAACTGCCTGCTCCCTATGCTTGCCTCCTTCCTGAAACAGCTTCAAAAAAGGTCACCAATTAATGTACACAGCTATGATTTAATTAAAAAAAAAAAAAAAAAAAGGTCACCAAGCTCCTTTGCCTTATTCTTGACTGAGTCTATGTCCTGTCTCACACTCAGAGGTCAACCTTGGACTTGGTGGGCTCTGGGAAACAGGCGACTTCGGCCCACAATGAATCAAATGAACCATCCTATACCCTCCGCTCCTGAGCTCTAGTCTGCGCCCCAGGGAGCCCAACATGGCCCCTGAGACCATCCTCTGGTCTGGCTGTGGTGAAATGCTCTGCTGTGTCCACAGACCTTCAGTGAGCCTGGCCCACCGGTGCTGCCCACTGTTTCAGCCCCTCAGGTGGAAATCTGTTCTCTAGTCAGGCTCTGGTCATCCCCCTCACCATTAGCACCGTTTCCTGGGCTCAGCTCTATGATACTCACTGCAGGGCAGAGTAAGAATCTCCTTGCCCTGACACCATGCAAGGCACCCACCCCTCCCCGCACCACCTCTCCACACCTTCTGCCTCCCACTGCTGTCCATGAGTAGCAGGGGGTCCCTGACCCTGTCTTTAAATGTCTCTATTCCATGTGGATCTGCCCATCCCCAGCCCTATAACAAAGCCTCTCCCCACTACTCTGGGACCCAAAGTTAAAACTATGAAAAATGGGACAGTGTGGGTTGTCACCGTTAGACTAAGAATTTCTGAGGCTTGAGATACCTCTATGTTCCAGGCCCCTGATCCACGGGAGGGGAATCTGAAGAATAGAGACAACCTGAGGCCCGTGGGTGGCTCAGGCTTCTCTCCCCTGGGCAGCAGGGCAGTGTGAAGTCAGAAAGAATAGGACTGAGTCCTGGCCTGTCACCTGGGGACACAGCGCTTCACCATTCTGCACCTCACTTTCTTTATCTGTAACACAGCAGCTACAAAGTTGGTCATAGAATTAAATGAGATCATGGATGCAGAGAGCTCAGGTGCTCCGGATCAGTAAGCACTCAATAAGCATCATTTTCACCACTACTGGCTTGATTTGGACCTGGAAACAAGTCTCAGGTGGAAGGGAAAGGCCAATCGGCCACAGCAGGCAGCTCATTGATGAGACTGATGGGAAGTCGAAGACAGAGCCTGGGGAGGAGGCTTCAGGCATCTCCAAAGACCTGTGTCTGTGAGCAGGCTGCAGGAAGGAAGACTGAATCCTATATCCACCTGAAAATTCCTAATGGCCACACTGTCCCCAGAGACATTCTCAGGCCAGAGCAAGCTCTGTCCACCTCAGAAGCTCAGGATGGGGTGGGAAAAAAGGGAAAGGACGGCCACATGGAACCCCAAATCTAATGCTGAAGTCATGTTTGGGGGGGGCAAAGAGTGTTGGGGAGAGCATCCTCTCCTCTGCCCTCCTCGGCACAAGGGCCTCCTTTCGAGTCCCCTGTGGCATTTTTGGACTCATGGTCCCTGGAGAGAAGTGTCTCTGACTGGACCCCATCTACCCTCAGGACACCTGGAGGGACAGGGGGAGGCTGAGCAGGGCCAAGGTCCAGCCTGCTGTAGGGAGGCTTCTCCCATCCCCAAATCCATCTTCCCTGGAAACTCTTAAGCTCACCTAGGAGCCACAGAGGGTACTTGGGCCTGGAGAATCCAGAGAAAAACATGGAGATGGCCTTGGGGAGGTAGACAAAACACCCACAGGCATATGGGATTTGCCCTCCCATCCCAGGAAAGTGAGGGTGTATAGTTCATGTCACCCCGTCCTCGCCTATGAAATGACATCAAGTCCTCCCTTTCCTTAAGGCCAAGACATTGGATAGGGCAAACATATCAGCCTGGCTGGCCTCTTTCCTCACCCCATAAACAGGGGGGGAGGACAAGTAGGGTTTTTACACCAGCACCGACCTCAGCACCTTCTCTTTGCTCTTTGCTACCCTAATTATCTACCTTGTCACTTAGCGCTGCCAATATCCCAAGCTCATAAACCTGATTTCATGATGATTGGGGGTTTGACCAGCTCAGCCCTCCATCTTCCTACCAGATAAAAGGGGTGGGGGAAACCGGGCCACAACTGGCTCATTCCTATCCCTGTCCTTCCCTCCAGGGCCACGTCTCCCTGCCTCCCTGCCATGTCTTGCCGTTTCTTCCAGCCAAGCTCCAGATGTGGCAGTCGGAGTTTCAGCTCCTACTCGGCCATCATGCCTCGGGTGGTCACCCACTACGCAGTGAGCAAGCAGCCGTGCCGGCCTGGGGGTTCCGGGGGCCTCCGGGCCCTGGGCTGCCTGGGCTCACGGAGCCTGTGCAATGTGGGTTTCGGGAGGCCTCGGGTCGCCTCCAGGTGTGGCCTGCCCAGCTTCGGGTACCGAGTCGGGGCCGCCGGTGGGCCTCCTGCCTGCATCACCCCCGTCTCCATCAATGAGAGCCTGCTGGTCCCACTGGAGCTGGAGATCGACCCAACCGTGCAGAGGGTGAAGAGGGATGAGAAAGAGCAGATCAAGTGCCTCAACAACCGCTTCGCCTCCTTCATCAACAAGGTGGGTGCAGGCCCAGGGCTCCAGGGCTGCAGGACAAGACGTACTGCCAGTCTGTCACCTGCTCTTTGTCTGGTCTGGGGGAAGCTGCAGCTTATACGTTGGCCTCTCCCACATTCCGTGGCCTTTGATCTTTGGAAGCTGACTAGATAAGACTCCACACTAAATGTGTCTGCCTCCCAGTCCTTTTGTTAAGGTCATCTCTCTCTGGCAAAGTCACCAAGGTTGCCGGAGGTCAGACTATAAGAGAAACCTCAAAAGCAATACTCAAAGGAATGACCAAAGAGACAGAAAAATGCCCTTTCTCATGAGCATTTAACAATGGAACCTTCTGTGCACTTGAGCTGTGTCAAGGCTCTTGGGCCTGAAGCAAAGGCGTGTTTGCTGTCAGTTTAGGCCTGGGAGGAGGAAAACATGTAGCAGCCACAGATAGAGGCACCAGGTGACTGTCATGAAAGGCTTATATCTGCCAACCCCAGAGCCACAGCTCTGAGTGCTGGCAGGGGAGGTGCTACCTTTCTTTAGAAGCCTGAACTAGCAGCATCCCTGATCCCCCAGGCCTGTGCCCACACCTCAGAGAGGCTCTTAGGATCAGAATCCATGTCAAGGACTGAGCTGGTATTTCTGGTGACACCTGAGGTTTAGGAGCAGGAGTCCTGGGCCCTGGTGTGGGCTCCACTCAGCCTTGTGAGGCTAGTCACTCACGTGCTGCCCAGTGGGGAGACAGAGAGAGATGGTGGGAGACTAGAAGGAGGTAATACATGCAAAGTGCTTCACAAAGTACTTGCTTAGCTGCACTTACAGTTTTAGTTTTAAAACATTTTAAGTTAAAGCATATTAAGTTCTGACCATAAACTCATTCCAATGTGGACCCTGGTCATCAACAACATCACACCCCCTTAGGTGAGGCAGTGGGTAGGGTCACTGCCCAGAAGTAGGACCACATTACTTCTGATTTTTTTTTTTTTTTTTTTTGAGACAGAGTCTCAAGCCGTCTCCCTAGGTAGAGTGCTGTGGCATCACAGCTCACAGCAACCTCCCACTCCTAGGCTTAAGCGATTCTCTTGCCTCAGCCTCCCAAGTAGCTGGGACTACAGGCGCCCACCGCAATGCCCGGCTATTTTTTGGTTGTAGTTTTCATTGTTGTTTGGCAGGTCCAGGATGGATTCAAACCTGCCACTATGGTGTATGTGGCTGGTGCCTTAGCCGCTTGAGCTGCAAGCGCTGAGCCACTTCTGATGTTTTCCTGAGTGATAATGCACCATATGGAAAATCTCAGAGCAAAGACTAGAGACCATGTTCCCTTCGTCAATGACTAACTAGGTGACCTAGGTGGGTGACCATGGTCAGCTCATTCAAATTCTCCTAATCTCAGCTTTCAATCCACAAAAAGGGAAGAGGAAGGTTAAGAGTTTTCCACATTACCGTGCACAGGGTCTTCTTTCAGATACAGCCACGCAGGACATAGCAGAGTAGGTGAAAAAGAGCTTAGAGTCCTAAGACAACACCCTTGATCTTCACTTCCCCCCTGAGTGCCTTTGGGCAACAAGATAAGAAAGCCTCAGCTCCCAGACATCATTTACATCAGTATGAAGATTCACAGAGTGCTTTCCCACACACAGGCCCAAATGGGAGCTTTGGGAAGCAAATTGAGCCTCAAAGGGATAGGATAGCTTGGTCAAGGTCACAAGGCTAGTGAGAGGCAGGCAGGTGGGACTGGAATGCGGCCCTACCCCAGGCTTGTTGGGCAGTAACCATTCCACCATGGCAGACAGGCCCTGAGCAGGTGTGGGAGACAGACACACATACCCTTGGGTGCCAGTATGTGCAGAGACTCTGCTTTTCACAAATGCTAGTGCACTGGCAGGTGTGTTGAGAGAGAGGGCATGAGCTCATTCCACTGCACTCTCCAAGGCCTGGTCCCTGCTGCCTGGTGACATCCTATTCTTGGCCACAGGTCCGGTTCCTGGAGCAAAAGAACAAGCTGCTGGAGACCAAGTGGAACTTCATGCAGCAGCAGAGGTGCTGCCAGAGCAACATTGAGCCCATCTTTGAGAGCTACATCTGCACCCTTCGGCGGCAGCTGGACTGCGTATCCGGGGAGCGCGCGAAGCTGGAGTCCGAGCTCTGCAGCCTCCAGAACGTGCTGGAAGGCTACAAGAACAAGTGAGCTGGCTCTGCCTCGCCCCACCGGGGAACTCGGGGCAAGCTACAGATGCCATAGTTTGGCTCATGAGGTGGTAGAACAATCACATGGGTTGATGTGAGCAGAGCACACACACAGTGCACAGTGGGAGCTCTGAAATCCTGCCTGCTCGTCTCCCTTCCCTCCACCTGCCTACAGAAGGCCATTATTGCTCTCCCTGTAAAACAAGCTCTTTCACCTGCCATTGCTGGGACTCTGTGTCCCTGCTCCAAACCACCTGCTCTAAACCACCTGCTCTGCCTTTTCTTCCATCAATCCCTTTGCAGACCCTGAAGTACTTCCTACTCCCCAAACAGACTAATTTGAGGCCCCAGGCCTCTTCCCTGCAAGCATTTGCTCCTGCCTTTCCTTCTGCACCTCTCCCACCACGTGCAGGCCACAGCCCCCATTTTCTTTCACCCCATGACACTGGTTTGCTGGAAATCTCATAGCTGGAATTCACCCCCTCCCCATTACCAGAGTTCTAACTCCCCCATCTCACTTCCAAGTTCTTTCCAGCAGTTTCTGTTTTCTATCTTGCTAGAATCGCCCTCCCTGAGAGCAAGCGTTAGAGTCTGATTCACAGCGTGAGTGGGTGGCTGAGAAGCATATGGTAATTAAGAGCTTGCTGGCTGGCAGAGCCAGTGCTTGCAGGAAGCTGAGGCCTACCTAAATTGCTTCACTGGGCCCTGGGCCCAGTCCCTTGTGGGAGTGTGTGTGGGTAGGGGGAATTGACACAATGTCTTTCCATTAAGGAGAAAGGTTCAAATAGATTGAGAGCAACAGATCATAAAGAATGTGGACTGGACCCCCATTAGGGACACTCATGCTGCAGGTGCCAGACACTGCCAGGAAGTGTGGGTGCTATAAAAAGGGAAGAGGCTGGCTCCTGCCTCAGGATGCCCCAGTCCAGGATGCACAGACCACCCCGGCATACACACCAGCAGCTGCAACAGGGCACAGGGCAGAAGGGAAAGGAAGCCCAAGAGAGAGAGGAAGGCTTCCTGGAGGAGATGCCATTTGCTCTCGGCCTTGAAGGATAACTCACTTACATTCCAATGGCTTCTTATGAAAAGGAATCCAGAGTAGACCCTGGAAGTAGGAACGGGACAGGAGCAGGCGACAAGGAAGGTCCAGAGTATGCCAGGTGAGGGAACAACTCTAGTAGACTGTGACAGGTGAAGTGTGGAGGGGTGTGGAGGCCAGCCTCAGCGGAGATGATGCCCGTTCTGAGGAACAAGTAGCAAGGTAAGCCCAGGACACGTGTCTGAAGCTCCAGAGGAGAACTAGGGCTTTGGAAAGTGAGAAATAGGGGATGAGGGTGGCGCCTATGGTTCAAAGGAGTAGGGCACAGGCCCCATATGCCGGAGGTGGCAGGTTCAAACCTAGAGAGGTGGCGGGTTCAAACCTAGCCCTGGCAAAAAAACAAAACAAACAAACAAAAAAAAAAACCCTGCAAACAAAAAAGAAAAAGAAAGAAAGAAAAAGAAATAGGGGAAGGATGAACTGAAACTACCATTTTTAACAGTAGTGGCAAACACATGGTACCCACCCCAGGCCAGGCCCTATCCTACTAATGTGTGTGATGTATCAACTCACAGCAGCCTGTGAGGCAAGACCAGTGTTCCCCTCACTCTGCAGATGATGGGACTGTAGGTGATGAGAGGCAGAGAGGCCAAGTCACATACCCAACTTGGCCACGACTAGCACGTAACAGAGCCAGGTCTCAGCCAATCCCCTCTGCCGTAGGGGGCAGTGAGTGGGCCGAAGAGCCCCAGGCACTTGGAGGAAATAGTGGGCTGTCTCCGTAGGTCTGGTAAAGTGGATAATTGCTACCTCTGCTGCTGGATGGCAGGCAGGGGCCGGGCCCAGAGCCCTCCCAGTGAGAAGGGCCACAGGGCCAGCTAGGAATATCCCTAGGAATGACTTGGAAAAGACAGCTATGCCCACAGCACAGCCTTTCTCCACCTTCCTAGAGGGGGCAGCGAGGTAGAGAGAAGGTGGCCTTAAGGAGGACTCCCCAGAGGATGACTCATCACAGGAGCAGGGGGAGGGATAAACTCCTGGGGAGAGGTAAACTTGAAAAGTAGTTGTGAGGGGGCCATGGTCACAGTCATCTGTCTCGAGAAGGTGAAGGAGTGAGAGGTGTCCAGAGACAGGGCTGGACCTGGTGACTCCTCAGGCTGTTCAGTGACAGGCAGAGTCACCCCACAGGCCTGATGCCAAGGCCTCTTCCTAAATCCATGCCTGACTAAAGTGTTATTTTCCTGCCCTTTGCACAGGTATGAAGAGGAGCTCACCCTGCGCCCCTGTGTCGAGAACAAGTTTGTTGCCTTGAAGAAGGTGAGGGAGGGCACTCCGGGAGGAGAGACCCCAGGCTGGCCTGCCAGCCCTGGGCCGTGTCCAAATGTGTCTACAGCCCACTCAGCCCACTACAGGGTCCTCACCCTCAGACTCCTGGGCCGACTCCCTCTCCCCTGCCCCCTTGCAAAAGGACAGGGATTGGCCTGCCCTCCACCTACCAACTCATGAGGACCAAAGCTGAGTAAAAGCCGTGTCTAGCTCTGCCAGGGCTAATGCCAAATCAGAAGCAAAACAAAAGTTCTGATGCAAGCCCCCAAAGATGAAAATAATGGTGATGATTCTTCAGACAGGTAGCCTGATATTTCCAGGCCCAAGTTCTGCAAAGTGAACTCTAGAAGCCACACCCAAGGCTCCTTTAAACTCCCATCCCCCTTCAGCACCTTCCCCATCAGGACATCAGGCCTAGGCACAGGGTCCCGGGGCTGGGGACCTTCTCCCCCACTTTGGGTCCATCACTCCCTCATATCCACATAGGCTCAGTGAGGAAAGGTGGGCCCCACACCTGCACCTGCCACCAGCCTGCCTGGGAAGGGAGCCAGGGGGTGGAAGCTGTGGCCTTATCCAGCCCTGGCCCAAGCATGGCTCTGTCCCTGTTCTGCTGCAGGAAGTGGACACAGCTTTCCTGATGAAGGCTGACCTGGAAACCAATGCAGAGGCTCTAGTCCAGGAGATCGACTTCCTGAAAGGCCTGTATGAGGAGGTACCAGCAGCCCTTCCCTCCAAGTGGTCGGTCAAGGGCTAGTGCCCAAGGAGCAATGGGACTGGAGAGTGTCTGCCCAGTGGGGATGGCTCAGGATGAGCATATGGGGAGGTCAGCTCTGGACAGGTGGCTCTCAGGCAGTGAGACTCCACAAGTCAGATCATCCACATCTTCAGCTCATAGGCCCCTCTGAGAAAGTTTCCATAGAGCTGAGAGTGTGGGGACAGGGAGCTAGCTGGACTGCATTGGGAACGGCTATAGCAGATTTCTAACCAAATCTGCTGTGGGACGGTCAGAGTGGCTCTCCCTACTTCTGTACCTCAGTCCTCAGGGAGCTCACACCTTCTCATGGGGACCCCTCCCAGGAGATCTGCCTGCTCCAGTCCCAGATCTCAGAGACCTCGGTCATTGTGAAGATGGACAACAGCCGGGACCTGGATGTAGATAGCATCATTGCAGAGATCAAGGCACAGTATGATGACATCGCCAACCGCAGCAAAGCTGAAGCGGAGGCCTGGTACCAGTGCCGGGTGAGGCCCTGGGATGGGAGCTGGGGGAGCCCAGAAAGAAGAGGGGAGAGGGATGGCCCCTCCCTCCCCCAGGAAGTGGTGAGGAGCTAATGAGGACCAGGGACACACCACAGCAACTGGGAACACATGAACCCCATCCCTTCTATCTCTGCCATGCCCCAGAGCGTGTGGGAGGGACCCCACAGTTCAAGCCTGTCACCAGGGTGCTGGGGTGCCAGCTTTATTTATCTGTAGACTCACCGGAAATGCTTCTCTACCCAGCACTCAATAAATAGTAATTGGTGATTATGGCAAAGAGGGCTCTGGGTTTTGAGGTATGGGAGGAGGCTGGTGGCATGGGGTGTTTACTGATGGCAGGGCAGAAATGGTGATTAAGGTGGCCCCAGACTTGGTAATTAGGGCTTGCTGGGAGGGCAGGGGGAGCCTCTGAGAGCAATTCAATTTGACAAACAAAGGCACCATCCATCCATGCATTCATTCATGGGTTCACTCATTCATCATTGTTTATTGAGCACCCACCATGTGCCAAGCACAGCTCTAGAAGCTGGGGATTTAGCAGGACACAGAACAGACACCTGTCCCTGCCTTCATGTTACTTTCCTTCCAGAGAATAGACGAGATATATTAAAGCACTGTGGATGTATGTTAGTTAGAGGGTGATGTGTGCTGTGGAGAAATAAGTCATGGTGAGCGTAGGGAGTGTTGTGGACATGCAGTTTTAAACACATGGCCGGGAAGGGTGGGCTCACCACACCAGAATACAAGATAGCATGAAGTGATTGCTAAGGGCAAGCAGCAGCTTAAGGGAGTTTGATGACAAAAGCAACAAATTGTGTCTGGGAAGGCAAAGGGATTGGATCTGCTCTTGAAGGACAAGTAAGATTTCAAGGAGCAGGGAAAGGGGAAGGGGATGGCAGGCTGCAGAGCAGCAGGAGCCAGGACACAGAAGGAGGAAAGAGGGGCACCAGGTATGTAATGGCTATGAAGGAGCTGGGGCTGGGAGGTAGGATGTGGCTGGGTCACAGCACATCTGCAGAGCTGTGTTAACTCCTCTGGAGTTTTTCCTGAAGACAGTGGGTTCCACTGCTCAGGGAGAGTCCCAAGTGATACTCTGCCCATTTTCTGGAGATCTACAGTGATCAGAAGTATCAAACACTGGCCTGGAGCCAGCTGTAGGTGACTCAGTCTGTGGCCCCTCCCCAGGCAGATTTCACTCTGGCTGTCCCCTTCCCTGGCTGTCCGGGGCCACTCATCAGCCAGGTGGGCTCAGAGTATATAACCCCCTCATTTTAACATCCTTCTAAGTCAGAATCATGAAGAAAATTCTATTAATTAAGGATTATATTTAACTACGAGGATCAGAAATTTTAAAAACAAAAAATCCAATTTTTACTTTTTTCACAGCTTAAAGTACAAAAATAGACTACCCGGGATGACACGTGGCTTCTATGACATCAAGGACCCAGGCTCCTTCTAGCTTTCTATTCTGCCATCCTTAATGCGAGCTTCGTCCTCATGGTTGTCTGTGTCCCAAGACAGCTGTGATGCCTCCAATCTCAGATGTCATGTCAGACAGGAAGGAGAACAGGGGAAAGGCCAGCTGTGTTATTCCTACTTTAAAAAGAGCTTTCCTAGCAGCCCTACCCAGCAATGGCCACAGATCTCATTGATTAGAGAAGGCTGAGAGATATTTTCTTATCTGTGCTCATTGTCACCCCAAATAGAAGCAGCATTCTGTTTTAAGAAGCAGGAGTGGATGTTTATTAGACAACTACAGGCTTTCCCACAGTAAATAACAAAGGAGCCAAAGAGAGTAATTATGAGCTTATCTCTTGTTTTGTATTTTCTATTCAAGACACTCCCATCCACTATCAGAAAATCTAAAGTTGGCTAATTTTTAAAAATCTATTAATTACATCTACATATACTGTTCACAAATCGAATTCAGAATACAAAGGTTTTTTTTTTTTTTTTTTTTTTTTAAGCTAAGCCAAGGTAGGACATTACACTGCATTCTGGTTTTGATTGTTTTAAGGGAAAACATATAAAAGTCTTTATCCTGATGGGCAGATTGGTCATCTTAAGTGGGCCAGGCTGAGCACAGAAGCCCCTCCAAGGTCCAGAGGGACAGCGAAGAGGGAGAGAGAGCTCTGGAGACCTTTGGTTCTGGGAAAGAGAGAAAGGGTCAAATACAGAACAGCTAAACTGACAGGAGGGGATCTCAGTGCTTGGGGAGGAATTTGAGGGCTGGGGGGTAAGATGGGAATAAGAGCAGCCTATGTAAGGACACCAAACTTGAACAGAAGTGGAAAGGAGTCAGTTGGGGAGCAGATGCAGAGAAGAAACCGGGGAGTGTCCAAGCTAGACATCATGAGAACAGAGCCCCAGGACAGTGAGAAGGGGGCTAGAGACACCCTGAGGCCTTGAGCTCTGACCTCTCTGTCCTGACAGTATGAGGAGCTGAGGCTGACAGCTGGGAACCACTGTGACAGCCTCCACAACCGCAAGAACGAGATTCTGGAAATGAACAAGCTGATCCAGCGGCTGCAGCAGGAAATTGAGACTGTTAAAGCCCAGGTGATTGGGGGGCAGGTGGCTCTGATCCTCTAATCCTCCCTGGGAGCTCTGCTGAGGAGGGACTAACATACACTTAGTCTTGTGGCCCCTCGATGAAGAGGAAGCAAGCTCTTTCTACAACAAAGCTGACCTTCAGCAGGAGGAGCAGCCTCAGGAAATGGCTGGTCCCCAGCAGAGGCCAAGTGACCACCTGTCAAAGACAAAATGGGAGGAGTGTTTCACTACATAAGAGTATAGAAAAGACATTCTCCATGGTCCCCTCAAAGGCTTTACTACTATGATCCCGAAATTCAGGATGACTCTGAGTTGTTCATAAAGTCAGATCCACCCTGTTCTCCTACGTTAGTGAAGACTAGCCAGAGTGCTTAAAATCTATTAGCTCCAAAGAAATTGACATTTTAGCTAGAAAACCAGTCCAAATTTCCTGGAGGAACCAGATGCGATAAGCAAATTTGAACGTGGCTGTACCCATCACTGTGTTCGTGGTGAGAGTCTATCTCAGGAGTCACAGGGCCCCAGTGAAGCCTTTGTGTACTCTCCCCCGCAGCGCTGCAAGCTGGAGGGTGCCATAGCTGAGGCTGAGAAGCAGGGCGAGGTGGCCCTCAATGATGCCAAGTGCAAGCTGGCAGGGCTGGAGGAGGCCCTGCAGAAGGCCAAGCAGGACATGGCCTGCCTGCTCAAGGAGTACCAGGAGGTGATGAACTCCAAGCTGGGCCTGGACATCGAGATCGCCACCTACAGGCGCCTGCTGGAGGGTGAGGAGCACAGGTGAGCTGGGTTAGGGACGGTCAGGTGAGGATGGATGGGTACCAGGTGCACAGGTCGCGAGGCCTGTCCATCCCACCCATCACTGCAGCTGCTATGACCCAGCTCTGCTGCTATGATCTGTCTGCAGTCATCAAACACCAAACAGCACACAGTCTGTGGGCCCTCATCACTAAGGTGGTCCATGCAGGAAGCAACCTAGTTCTCTCTGACTCAGTTGCCTGTCTTTTCCCTCTTGCCCCCAGGCTGTGCGAAGGCATCGGGCCGGTGAATATCTGTAAGTAGATGAGCCATGCCCCAGGGGCTCGGGGTCCTGAGGGTTCACAATCCCAACACAGACAGCCCACACCACCCCTCCCCTGCCCTCTGAGGAAGGGCTCTGTCTGCCCTTCCTCAGATGAAGGTGACACTGTCCCACCACCTGTATCTTTTTGGAAGTTGGAACTGGGAGCAGATGTGAAGCATGGTCTCAGGGCTTCAGGGTCCAGAAGTCACAAAGAGCAGTACTGAGAGGAAGGCACTTTTCTAGAAAAAGAGGATTTGAACAGGCTCAGGAAGGAGGGATGAGACAAGCAGAAACAGAGAGGGCAAAGCGGACTGCAGGCCTGGCCTTGCCAAGGCTCTGGGGAAAGAGGAGAGGCACGCAGGGGACCTGTGAGCGCTTCATGCGGCCAGCAGGGGAGACATGGAAGTTGGGAGCTGGAATGGGAGTGTCCTTGGAGCTGAATGGCAGCAGGGGGGAGGAATGGCCTGCCTGAGACTTGTGAGGGCACTCCCCTTAGAGTGGTGCAGTGGAGGGCCTGAGCACCCCTTTCTGTTCCTACAGCTGTGAGCAGTTCCAAAGGCGCTGTCCTGTACGAGCCCTGTGTGGTCAGCACCCCCATCCTAAGGACTGAATACTGCCCAGGGGGCACCAGCATCCTCCGAAGCAGTGGGGGCTGCAGTGTCGCTGGCACGGGTGGACCCTACGTTCCCTGTGAGCCCCAGGGGCTCCTGGGCTGTGGGGGTGAGCAGGGGTCCAGGTCAAAGGCAGGGGCTGGGAGCAGTCCCTCTAGTCACAAGTGTTGACGCCACATACCCCAGAGGCTGGAAACCCAGGGACAGGAGCCCCTGCCCTTGGCCCTGGATGTCACATCCCACCAGGGCTGAAGACACGGATATTCCAAAGCCCCACCTTCCTACTTCCACTCCAGATTCCCCTCAAGTGTGCCCTGGGAGCTGAGTGCCCCTTAACCCCTCCTTATCTTCCAGCCACCTTTGACAGAGTCCAGATGAGACCGTGGGGACAGAGGTGGGAGGCAGAGAAAGAGAATACATAGCACCAGGCCCTAGTGTGGCCACAAGAATAGCAGTGGGCGGAGGGCATCACAGCTATCCCATGGAAGTTTCCCCACAAAGCCAGTGCCACTCCCCTGTCCCAGGCTCCCCGCCTCCGTTATATCAAGCTCTTAGGCACCTGAGAGAAGTGAAGGTCTTTTAACACCACCTAAAACCTGCACTACTGTAAACCCCGAGTAGAGCCACCACCAAATCCCATTCTGAATTCCAAAGGACCAGTCAGGACCTGCCAGTGTCCTCTCAAGTACACAGAATCAAGGTGGTCTTTAGGCAGGAGATTTACTTGAAAATAAGTCCTTCCTGAGTTCACACTGACAGGTGATGGCTGGGAAATGCCTAGAACAAAGAGCAGGGGACACGGAGTGTTTACTAGACAATCAAGAGCTGACATCATTTACTTAATGAAACAAAGCCCCCCCTCTTCTGTACATAGCTGCCCAGTTCCCACGCCCTCTCCCTTTCATTTCTGTTGCTTTGGGTCTGATCTGAATGTGGGCCCCGGCTGCAGTAATGTGGGGCTGAGTCAAGTCAGCCCAGGGGTCAAGTCTTGGCCCAGGGGTCAAGAGAAGGCAGAGGAGGTACCGGGCAGACTCCACCTCCCAGGAACCCCTCTTGCCCAGTCAGGCCCACCCGGAGGACCTAAGACCTCTGCCATGTGTGCCTGGGCTTGTCTGCTCCCAATAAACTGGCTCTGTTCCCAGACGGCAGCATCAGGATTATTCACCCTGCTGTGTGGGGTGCGGTAAGCCTGAAGGGAACACAGAAGCAGCCTTTGGGGACTGGAGTTCTGGGGGTGGAAAGGAAAAACTGCGTGTAAATGATTTGTAAGTGGCCTGCGGAATAAATCTGGCTCCATACAAATTGCATTTAAAACCGGCACATCACACCCCATGGTTTGCAAGTCACTTGTCATGCTGAAAACTGTAGGCCTTCTGCACAGGGCCTCCTCCTGATACCCATGGTGAGTGGCCTGCTGCATGTGTCCTCAGGAAACTGCGGGGTCCTCTGTCACTTCCGTGCTCAGCAGCTCCCGAGCCCTGGGCTCTACTCCTGTTCTGAACCACAGAACCCAGTTGCAAACGCCCACCCACTACACGAGTCCATTCACATGAAAGTCCAGAATGGGGAATGATGGAGGCAGAAAGCAGCCCCCCTGGCTGCTTAGGGCTGGAGGGAGGGGGAGACAGAGGTTACGTGAGTTAATGGCTACCGGTTGCCTTTTGAGGTGATGAATGCCTAACGTCAACTGTGGCGACGGTTGTATGCACTAAAAGCCATTGAAATATCTTACATTTTAAATGAGTGGACTGTACAGTGATATATCTATACAGTGAGTATATCTCAATAGGGCCATTTTAAAAAACTGGGGCCCTGGCCCCACACCTCACGGGCCTCACAGCCCAACAGGATGTACAGACCTTGAGCATGAAGTTACATCAGTGCATACTGCTGTGAGGTGCAGAGCACAGGGCCGTGGAGGATCCTGAGGGTCCCCCGCACACACAGACTCCAAAAGCCCACCTCTGAGGAGTCAGAAGCCATGGGCAGGGCACCCAGCCTGTGCCTGGGTCCCAATGGGGTCTGTGATTAAGGGCTACAAATCCATATCAGGGAAGGACAGAAGGGGACAGGGGGGCCTGAGAGCCTCAGCTCCTACTTTAAGCATCCTCATTCTGGCCTGGCCCTAAAACCAGCTCAGCTCCCTGCTGATGAGCTCTGGAAACTACAGGGATGCGCTGTCCCAGAGTCAACAAAAACTGAGATTCCAAGGAGACCGCCCACCTCTATCCCCACCTGAGGCAGAAAACGCCCACTCACTCTGATGACGGAAGTTGCAATAAAGGAGGAGAGGGCGGGAGGATCCCTGACCCTGCTGTGAGTGGGAGGCTCCAGGCCTGGGACTCAGGTTCCAGAGCACCCAGGCCCTGGAGGAGAGTCTCCTGGGCAGGGGAGGGTCTGAAGCCATCTGTCCTTCCTCATCCCACTGCTCATCCCAGTGGTGGCCATGAGCACAGAGTTCAGGCACGCCCTTGCAGAACATCCACGAGAGACTCCCCCAGGGCCAGCAGCAGTGCCCCCATTCTCCCTTCCTCCCCATGGAAGGAGATAACTCAAGGCAGCAGGACAAGAGGGACAAAAGTGCCTCCTGGTGGCTGTGCAGCTGTCCACATTCCATTCAAATCCGTAAACGCCCAGGAGTGTCTTCTCTGGGCCAGCCCTGGGCAGGGTGCTGAGACACAGGAGGAGCAGGTCCGGGCCTGCTGCAGGAAGCCAGAGCTCCACTGTGTTTGACTCAGCCTGGAGAATCCAAACTCCAGCCCCTTCAGAGGACCTCAGTGAGGCCTCAGGTAAGAAACCGCCCAAGAGGCACAGGGAGGGTGGACGGAGCTCCACGCTGTGTCCGCCTCCACAGAGGTCTCCCACTTCCCGTCCCTGTCCCTCCCACTACTCTCAGGAGCTACTGGCAGCCGCTCTTCACCCCAGGTGCCTCTGCCCCCAGTCGCCCTGTCTCATGTGGCCTAGGTCCACCCTCTACTGCCACTCTCCACTGGGACCACCAAGTGACCAGAAAGAATCCCGGCAGGGGCTTGGATTGGGAAATGGCTTCGGAGATGGCACCACGAGCAGAGGAGGGATAGCTTGGGATCACTGCACCGGGTAGAAGGAAGAGGGCTGTCCCAGCCATCCTGGCCCTAAAAGCAGTGTCAGGCATACATCAGCTCCCCAAAAAGGTTGGATGCAGTAGACTGAGCTAGCATCTACCAGGAGCAACACTTTCACTCTGGACAGCTGACAGCTGTGCGGGCAAAGTGAGGCATTTGGATTAAACCTGAAAAAAATCACTATTCCTATAAGGATGGGGTGGGAGAGACACCAAACAGGAAGGGGGTGCTTTATCTCTCTGGGGAGGTGCTAAATTCCCTTTAAGCATTCATTAGTATGAAATACTAGCAAGGATGGACATAGCCTCCTCCACCCTATCCCACTTTTGGGGGACTTCTGAGCTTCCTTTCCCACGGGCAGGTCTCAGCATGACGGCCTCCCTAGCCTCTCTCAGCACAGACTCATCCCCAGGCAAAAGGAAAGCTCTCTAAAGCTTCTCGGCATCCGGGCCTCCCCATCACCCCCACCCACAGATAGCTTCGGGATGAGCCAGCAGCCAGGGGACCCGGCTGTACAGGGACCTGTGTGAGGGGCTGGGGCCAGGTTCAGCCAGCACATCCCGGGATTACGTTGAGGCTATCTGACAACAGCAGCAAAGCCTCCAGCCCAGAGCTGCCAGGGAACTCCCCCTCTCTCCACCTGCCACCCCCTAAAATGGCTGAGTTGGTTATACCTCGTCTGGCGAAAACAATGCCTCAGACCTGTAAACTGCTGACAGTGACAGCACAGGGGTTATGCTTGACTGGTTCTAATTACCCCCATGGCCTGGTCAGGGCTGAGGAAGTGGGAAGTGGGACAGCCCAGGAATGGCTAATGGAGTCTAAATGCCTCAGCCCTGGAGCGGGAAGCAGGCGGGAGCTGGACAGGAACAGGGAGGAGCCCTCAGAAGTGAAGGGAGGATTGTGCAAAAGCGAAAGGAAAGGGGAGGAAGGGAAGGGGCAAGGGGAGGAGTGGAGGGAGAAAGAGAGCAAGGGAGTGGGGAGCAGTAAGAGCTTCAGGCACTACATGGCACAAATCCAGGCAAGTTCATGTTCAGTCCTCACACTATCCTGGACCAGGATGCTCCACATCACATACCCACAAGCTGAGGCTTCCTGAAGGCCCCTAGTACACATGGGGGTGACTACTGCTGTGGCTTAGAATGGCCAAGGCTTGGCGAGAGTAAACAGCAGGCCGACTTCTGGGTGAATGCATCATTGCTTTTAAGTTCTCTTCAGATAAGTTCCCCTTGCTGCCTTGCATCTAGAGCAGACCTTGCCACCACCGCCCTTGGTACATCACTACCCAAGATCTCCCTGCTGCTTGGTGGCAAAATTGGGATTATACCCAGGTTCATCTGACTCCAAGATCAGGATCAAGTCTTCCGTCCTCATTGGTGTTCTCCAGGCCATTGCTCCTCTCCCATCCCCTTTCACCTCCACAGGGCATCCTCTGGTCCCCTTCCCTTTCTACTGGAACCCCTTGCCTAATCCTGGAGTAGGAAACCCTTTCTTTCAAGCAGCCTGACGCAGAAGGAGAGAAGGAAGCAGGACAGGGGGACAGGGAGGACAAGGGACAGGGCTTCAACAGGGGGTGGGAAGGTGAGTATGCACAAAGCCCCAGAAGTTTTGAGGGACTTGGCCACATAGTTGTTTGAGGAAAAAAGTTCCAGCAGAGGGAATAGTGAGCAAGTGAGTGTCTGAGCCAGAAGTTTTCCTGCCTGTTTTTCATGGACAGCCAGGAGGCCTGAGCGGCTGGAAAGGATCAGGCAGCAGGAATGAGGTCGGGAAAGGGAGTGGTACATTGTGCAGCCTCTTTCAGGGCAGGAACCCCGAGTAGACGGGATGGAAATGATATGATCTAGCATGGTTTTAAAGGATCACTCTGACTATGGAGCTAAGAAAAGTCTGAAGGGGCAAAGAGGAAGCTGGAAGAACAGTTGGGAGGACAGATGAACAGATCCTGTGAAGAGTGACGGGCTTGGGCCATCACGGGAACAGTAGGGTGGGTAGAAGCAGCAGCTGGATGTGTCGTGAGGGGGGGATTTGATTGAGTATGGATACAGGCAAAAGAAGAAAAAAGATGAACCCAGGATTTTTGGCCTGAACTACAGCAGGGACAGTGAAGTTGACAGGTGGAACATATTTAGTAGGACCCATTGGGAGAACAGTTTGGGATATAGTCAGCCCTCTGTACCCGCGGGTCCTATATCTGTGAACTCAACAGCAACTGTAGACAGAAAATATTTTTTTAAACTGTGTCTATACTGAAAACATTCAGCACTTTTTTCTATAATTATTCCCTGAACAAAACACTATTATAACTATTTACGTAGCTTTTCCATTGCAGTAGGTGTTACAAGTATCTAGACATGATTTAAAGTACACAGGAGGATGTGTATATGTTATGTGAAAATACCATGCCATTATATGTCAGCAACTTGAGCATCAGTGGATTTTGGTATCTGCGGCGGGGGGGTGGGGGTGGGGGGCTCCTGGAACCTATCCCCTTCAGATACTGAGAGACAACTGTATTAAGTGTGAGATGCCTAACTGATATCTAAATATAGATATTGATTTAAATATATGGGTAGAATGCAGGCGTGGAGTCTGGGGTGCAGATGAGCCCTGGCAGACACTAACGATAGTATTTAAAGTCATGAGTCTGTATGATATCACCAAGGGAATGTGTCTAGGATGAAAATGGGTGCCAGGTTGAGCCTGGAGACTCTGCAGTGTCTAGAAGTTGGGGATATGAGCTGGAACTAACTAGCTAAGAAGAATAAAAGAGTGGCAAGAAATCAGGAGAGTACAGCGTCTGGAAATCAAAAGAAAAAAGTGTTTCAAGGAAAAGAACGTGGCCAGCTAGGTGAAGTACTGCTGATAAGTCAAGTGAAACAAGCGCTGAAAACACCACTGAGTTTAACACGGAGGCCACCGGAAACAAGAAGGATGATATTCTCTTCTTATTATCCTTCTGCTTCTTCCCCCCTCAGACATACAGTCGATAGCTGGAAATAGACAATAGTGCACACCAGACCTGGTATCCTTCCGGTCAAAAGCTCTCATCTCCTTCTAGGTAGAATCCAAGCATCCCAGAGAATCTCAAGCCTCCAGTCAGTGTGTCCCCAGGCACAGGACACACTAGAATAGAAAAGGCCCTGTTTTAGGTCTGTCCTTGAGCCCTAAAACAGCTGCAATATTGATAGCAATGCTAACAATGTCTAGTTGATGAGAACTTTCCATTTTCTATGCAGATGCTTATTGCTTTGTGTCCCTGTGTCCTAACCAAAGATGCACCCATGATTTGCAGAACCTGAATGAGCAACACCATAAAACCAGCCCTATGCTGTATTTGGGGGGCTTAAAATCCTTAGGTTAGCTTTCCACATACCTTGGCCTCAAATCATATCACGAAAGCATTGACTGGTGAAGTCCTCAAGGCAAATCTTCCCTTACTACCATGGGAGATAGAGGCCATCTTTGCTATGTCTGTACCTTCAACACCAAACACACTGCTTAGTAGAGAGTAGTACTCAGTAATTGATGCATGAATGAATGAACAAGTAAGTGAATGAATATCCTTGAGTATTTCAAACCCAAGATGTGTCTGGGGTTTGTAATACTATAATATTAATAAACTATAGAGATGTAATAAACTATATTCACTCCATACCATTATTTACTTGGAGCTGTGCAGACCCTGTCTCTCTGCTGCACACCCCTCATCTGTTTAGGGGGCAATATCTTCACAGACAGATGCATCCCTGTGAGCTTTCTGCTAGAACTGTTACCATCTTAACTTTCTGGTGGTTAGCCACACTTACAGTGAAAAAGCCAATTGCATTTATGACCAAAGCAAATTAATGCCCCATTTTGGCAATTGTGGTAGACTTATAGAGGAAAATAGGACTATAATGTTTATGTATTTATGTGTTTTTAATGTTTATGCGTTTGATGGTACAGCCCTCACCCCGATGAGACTAGGTGTGTCTGTGTTAGCCCGTTGTCAGGGAGGTTACAGGCATGAAGAGTTTCTGCTAACCACCCAAGCTCATAAATGCATGAAAATGGCTTTTTCTGATTTTTATGGGCCAAGCCTCAGATTGCCACACACATAAAAGGGGTGAGAAGGATCCACTGGCTTCAGAGGACTCCCAGCTCCAGCTCACCCACTCTACACGTGCCTCTCTGCTCCCACCCAGGAAGCCACCATGTCTTGCCGCTCCTACCGAGTCACCTCTGGTCACCGGATGGCCAACTTCAGCTCTTGCTCAGCTGGGTCACCCCAGAACCTGAACCACTTCCGGGCTGGCTCTGTCTCCTGCAGGAGTGGGTCTGGATATCGGAGCCTTGGCAGCTTTGGTGGCTTTGGGAGTCGGAGCGTCGTCAACTTTGGATCATACTCACCCCGGATGGCAGCTGTAGGCCCTTGTCCCATCCGCTGTGGAGCTGGCTTTGGTGCTGGCAGTGCAATGGCCTTGGGCTTTGGTGGTGGGAGTGGTGCTGGTCTAGGCTTTAGGGCCAGCAGTGGTGTTGGTTTGGCGTGTAGAGCCGGCAGTGGCCTTGGCTATGGCTTTGGCAGCCCTGGCTTTGGCTACAGACTTGGAGGAATTGGAGTCCCAGCAGCTCCATCTATCACAGCTGTGACTGTCAACCAGAGCCTGTTGACCCCTCTCAACCTGGAGATCGATCCCAATGCCCAGAGAGTGAAGAAGGATGAGAAGGAGCAAATCAAGACCCTCAACAACAAGTTCGCCTCCTTCATTGACAAGGTACCTGTGATAGCTGAATCTCTGAGTCTAGCATGAGGAATGAAAAAAATTTCTAGGGGTGCTTTTTTTCTTAAAAAGAGCCAGCCAGGCTCTGGGGCATTGACCTAGACCTAGGTCCTTCAGACATCTGCCAAAGGCATTGCAGTATGATTTCTAGGTTGATTTGCTGCACAGCGAGGACAAGCCAGAGGAATATACATGGTGGGGTAGAGTAAGGCATGTGTCTTCTGAAGGAAAGAAGAACATCCTGCCAAGTCAGAGGGCATCTGGGAAAACTAAGGCCTACCATCCGGGCACTTAGAAGTAGCTCCCGAACAGGCTGGAAACATCAGGATTTCATGCCAGGTGTTGGCTGGCATGTGTCTAAAAGGTTTTATCCTTCAGGGTCCATGTGTTCTTTATGAGTTTCTCATAGTTTCTGAGGCCAGTGGCTTCACATGCTTAGGCTTAGGAGAGTTCAAGACAGAGTTGAGTAATTTTTATACAAAAAACAAAGAATCGTACCACAACACAGAGTTTCAAGGTTCTGCTAAGTTGGCTAGATTGGGGGAAATCGCAGCCACTAGACTTTGGCTGATGCAGGGAAGCAGTGACATGGGTTACCCAGAAGAACTGACAAACCACGAACCCTGTCTATGTGAGTGGGGGTGCTTTGGTTGTGTCTGAGAACAGAACATGACCTCTGTCAGCTTCAGTTTCTTCATCTCTAATGAGAGGGGTTGGAGCAAAGGATCTTTAAGTTCTCTTCCAGCTCTACACATCTCTGCCAACGGGATATCTGAGATGTTGGGTATTATAATCTGAAAAGTCCCCCTTTCTTGCACTGTACCTCACCCTGAATGTCCTTTGCTCTGCTCCTCATTCTCTGCCAGGGCTGTAGGAAACCCCAGTGTATGCAGAATCAATCTTTCCAGCTTCCCACTGAACTAGCATACACCTGCCTTAGAGGATAGACACAATTCCTTAAAGTGCTGAGGCTTTAAAGTCTCTATTGGTAGCTGAGCATGGGGAGGGAGCTATAGACCTACCCTTCCAGCTTCTGCTGAGTGAGAGGTGGGATGACGGTCAACAGAGGAGAAAACACTGTGACGTGTGGCTGAGCAGCTGGCTGTCTGAGCAGCTGTTGAATGGAGGACCCTGTCAAGCACTCTAAATGCATTCATTCCCTTGCCCCTGTGGCCTTAGGTGCGGTTCTTGGAGCAGCAGAATAAGCTCTTAGAGACCAAGTGGAGCTTCCTCCAAGAGCAGAAATGCGTCAGGAGCAACCTGGAGCCCATCTTTGAGAACTACATCACCAATCTGCGGAGGCAGCTGGAGACACTGGTCAGTGACCAGGCCCGGCTCCAGGCTGAGAGCAACCAGATGCAGGATGTCCTGGAAGGCTTCAAGAAGAAGTGAGTGACATCTGGGCTGCAGAGGCCAAGGAAAGGCATGGGCTGGCCCCTAAATCATCAGCCAAGCTCAAGTGAGATCAGCTGAAGGATCAGGGTTGAATGTTGGTTACAACACTCAGCCTGGGGACAGAGATGGGGGGACAGTGATACATCAAAGAGAGAAGGAGACCCCCCCCTGAGGAAAACGGACCACTCTGGTTTTGAAAATAGTGCCCAAGTTCAGCATTGAGTCGGGTCCTACTTCTTCCATGGTCAAGTGCAATGACCATAAGTTGCTTCTATCAGAGGAATATAGCAATGGACCTGATTTTCAGACCTCAAATCCAAGTTGAGAAAGCAAAAGGGATATGGGGAAACTGAGGGGTATGAATTCATTAAACAGTCTTAAGAGATGGCACAGAGAAGATGATGGTGTGGGGGTGGCAGCAGGGAACTCTTATCCTGGATGAAACCAAGAAGTCTTAAGAGCTTCACTGGGAAATTGGCATAATTGGCTCTCAGTTCAGAGTGAGAACTCACCCTCTTTTATCTTTATCATGCAGGTATGAAGAGGAGGTGGGCCTCCGGGCCAATGCTGAGAACGAGTTTGTGACCCTGAAGAAGGTAAGCAACCTTTTCCTCCAAACACACAAGTGTTCTCAGACCCCCTAGGAATCTACCCAGGCAGCCCCGCGGAGTCTCCGATTCACAGTGGAAGACCTGAGACATTAAGAGGCTCCCTAGGAAATTCCAAGTTGGCCTCACATTATTTAGGATTAGGTCCTGTGAGAGCAGAGGTGTGAAAAGATGCCCTAAGTGTCTTGGATTACCTGGACTT
Organism: Loris lydekkerianus; assembly: GCA_963574355.1. NCBI lineage: Eukaryota > Metazoa > Chordata > Mammalia > Primates > Lorisidae > Loris > Loris lydekkerianus. The sequence continues at coordinate 10,879 of CAUYPK010160392.1, read as the reverse complement.
TCCCCATCTTTAAACGAGCATCACAAAATGTCTGGCAGCCACAGGGGTAGTTTTCACATTGTAGCCGGGAGAAGGGCAGTCCTCACGAAGCTTCCCTGCACCCAGGGGCAATTGTTACCCAGCTCACTGCACCCAGGGGCTTCCCTTCACTACCTGTGGCCGGCCTGTGGGAACTGGCCCAACCTTCCCACTCAGCTCCTGTCACGGCGGGAAGGTCAAACAGAACACAGGTGACGAGCATTTTATTCTTCTCTCTTCTGTGCAGGATGTGGATGCAGCTTTCTTGATTAAGTCTGATCTAGAGGCCAATGCAGATACCTTAATACAGGAAATTGACTTCCTGAAAGCCCTGTACATGGAGGTGAGGTGTCTTCTCTAAGGTGTCCAAGGAGACCAGTACTTGGCCTGGACTCCTGAGGGCTTGGTCTGAGCCAGCATATCCTCAACATGTGGCATCAGTCTTTCCCCCCATGCCCTGTGGGCTCATGTGCCTGCAAGCAGAGGAGGCACCCTGGGGAGCTGCCTCAAGGCCATAAATAAACTCCTTGGATCTATGATCCAAATCCTTACTGACCAATTTAAAGACTGAGGTCTGGAATGTCACTGCCTATCTACTGACCACAGGACTCTGGAAAATTGATTTGCCAGGAACAGTAAGGAAAAATGTGTTTGACCTAATTAGCCAAACCAGGATGCTACCTTTTGCTTCATCAGCAATCTGGTCTGGCATAGATCTGGCCAGAATTGAATTTCTAGGTCCGGGTGAAAAGGCTGAGGAAAGCATCCTCCAGAGCCCTCACCTTGCAGGTCCAAGACCTCTGGTTCCTTTAAGGACTTGAGATGTAGGCTGGGCTGGGCTGCACCTGGGGAGCATGTTCTAAAATATTGTCAGCTTTCAATGGCCCATGACCAGCACAACCATTTTGTGGATCATCCAAAAAAAAAGTTTAAGCCCTAATATTGGCCCCACACCCCTCCACCAAGTTCTTAGGCTCCCATGGTTTTAATACTCCCCTAAGCAAGGCAGTACGTTAAAGGGGTAGCTCCAAGTATATGACAAGAGCTCTAAAGTCAGACTGAAACTTTTCTCAGACACGTCTTTTTCTTTGCCCTTGATTTGGATGGTCTAGCTCTGCTCTGAACCAATGACCTCTGCCCCGACCAATGCCTGGGGACCCTATGACAGAGTCCTATCCACTGAATGGGACTCAGAGCCCATTTGTCTTGCTGACTCTCCAACACAGGAAATCCAGTTGCTGCAGTCACATATCTCAGAGACATCAGTCATTGTGAAGATGGACAACAGCCGGGACCTGAATCTTGATGGGATCATCGCTGAAGTCAAGGCCCAGTATGAAGAGGTGGCCAGGCGCAGCCGGGCTGATGCTGAGGCCTGGTACCAGACCAAGGTGGGTGGGTGGGGGAGGCTGGGAAAGGGGTGTGGGCAGCTCTGGGGGCAAGAATCATATACAACAGAGAAGGCCCAGTGGAGGTCTGAGGCCCCTTGCTCAGTGGGAGCTGGGTTCTTGACCTGACCTTCAGACCCTCAAAATGCCCTCTGCACCCAGTATGAAGAGATGCGAGTGACAGCTGGCCAGCACTGTGACAACCTGCGTAACACGCGGGACGAGATCAATGAGCTGACCCGCCTGATCCGGAGGCTGGAGGCAGAGATCGAGCGTGCCAAGGCTCTGGTGGGTAAAGGAAATGAGAGAAAGCTGTGGAGGGAGACGAGGCAGAGCCCCAAGGCAGGGCCCAAGTTGGATGAGGGGAGGGCGATCACCAAGACTCAGACAGAGGAATAGAGAAATTAGGCCCAGAAGGCTTCCTGGAGGAGAAAAATATGAAAGGGAGGGGGAGCTTTCCATACAGAAGAAAAGGCTGGGGCAGACCCAGACAGGGAAGTAAGGCAGAAAGAATAGGTTCACTCCCTGGCCCCCTTGGGCCTGGGGCAGCAGAAGTCTGAAAAGGCAAAGTCAGTGGGGATGCAAACTGAAGTAAAGCAACGCTCCACCCCCTAGTAACATCAACTGCAGGACCACCAGTCCCATGGGGTCCATCCCTGGCTTGGCACCAGACTATATTCCCACCAAGAGGGGCAGTATTTGTAACTCCACCTGGGGATCCCCTCGCCCCACCAAAGGCCCCCCCTCCCTGCAAACTGCCCTCCCTGCAGCGTGCCAAACTGGAAGCCACGTTGGCTGAGGCCGAGCAGCAGGGCGAGGCAGCCCTCAATGACGCCAAGTCCAAGCTGGCAGACATGGAGGGCGCCCTGCAGCAGGCCAAGCAGGACATGGCCCGGCAGCTGCGCGAGTACCAGGAGCTGATGAATGCCAAGCTAGGCCTGGACATCGAGATTGCCACCTACAGGCGCCTGCTGGAGGGCGAGGAAACCCGGTGAGCAGGCGCAGGGCGCAGGAGGGTGGGCATGGAGTCAGACTCTGCAGGGGAGGGGACTAGGTGAAGAATTTGCAGAAATGAGCAATTTCTAGCAGTAACAATGTTTTTTTCTGCAAACAGTAGATGGGGTGTTCTTGCCACACAAGTTTGTAAACAAGTTGCTCCAATTATTGGATGTTTGGCTTAGTTGGTTAGTTAGCTAAAATTAATAAAAATAATATATTTTCTCAAATATTTTAATTTAATAGTTTTGGGGAAGGGTCTAGGAATATGGAGTTTTTCAAAGCTCCCCAGAAGTGTGGGAACATCCAGGGTGAGAACCATGCTCCACCAGTCCGCTCAGACAAGAAAGCCCTTTTTATAGCAAGGAGAGTTTGGGGGAACAACAGCGCTTATAAAATGATTTGTTTCTTTCCCTCTCCAGGATCTGTGAAGGCGTTGGACCAGTAAACATATGTAAGAAACTTAAGTCTTTTGCCCTTCACACACTTCTCTCTCCTTCAAACTTCCTTTAAACTCAGGCCCCCTGTGGACTCAGGAGGCTCCCGAGATGGCCAGTCTGGCCGTGGCAGTCAGGGGAGCTGGGACCCGAGACAGAGAGTATTTCCTGAGCAGAGATGGCAAATGGTAAAAGATTCTTCTAGAAGGAGGGGACAGAAATGAGTGTGCTCTCTGCAGATGGAGCAGTCTAAGCGAGGTTTAGTTAGATTGGAACCCCAGGGCATGACGGTGTGCCCACTGGACAGCTGAGGGAGGGCCACAGAGCAGAGACACCAGAAGGTCAGGAGAGAAGTGACAGGGACTAGTGCCAGAAGGGTTTCTCATGCTCCAGGCTCCAGGAAATGTGATGGTCCCTGTGAGGGCATAATGTCATTGGAAGAGCCCCATTGCTTTCTGGGGGCTGCCGCTCCCGCTGCTGAGAAGCAGCTTACTGCCAACCCCACACCACCAGCCTGACCAGGTAGGGCAGACATCTGGGGAATTGGCTGAATGCTTCCATTTTAATTTGTATGTTTGATTTTAGTGTAGTCAGTATTTGAGACACCCAGACAAGCGAAGGGAAAAGTGGATATTGACAGTGTAGACCCCAGGGACCACTTCCCAGATGCCACAGCCCTGCCTCTCCTGGGCCTTATGGGTGCCAGTCTCCCCAGGTGCAGCCCAGACCCCGAAGTCCACAGTTTCCTGACACTTTGCTCCTTCCTCCCCGCAGCCGTGAGCAGCTCCCGCGGTGGCCTGGTGTGTGGGCCTGAGCCCCTGGTCACCAGCGCCTCCCTCTCCCACCCTGCAGCCACCTTCTCCAGCAGCAACATCTGCACCACTGGCAGGGGCCGGACTTCCTGTGGCTCAAGCCTGGGTGGGGCCCGGGCCACCCTGGCTGGTGGGGACCTGCTGAGCACGGGCGCCAAGGGTGAGATTTGTGTCCCCAGCGTCTCCTGCCCCCTGCCCTCAGAGGGTGGCTTCAGCAGCTGCAGTGGGGGCCGCAGCAGTGTCCGTTTCGCATCCACCACCACCTCCCGCCGAACCAAGTACTGACAGCCCAGTCCCAGACCAACCGCTGCCACAGAAGAACCAGCCCAATGCCTGCTGCCCCCCGGACTCTGGGCCTGAGGGCCTCCAGCTCCCCTCCTGCCAAGACGCTACCCTTTGGCTCTCCCCTGGCTGCTCTGCCTGGCCCCAGCGCTCCTGGAGGACCTTTTCACCATGTGGGTGCTCCATCTGCGGCCCCAACCAGGCTAGCTTCTCCCTGACTCCCAGTTCCCTTCCTTTGCATGACTCTTCACCATCCAGCAACAGCCTTGAAAATGCAGATTTAATACAACTACAAAAATCTGTGTGCCTGAGGAGAAAAGGGATGGTTCAAAGTCAAAAAGAATGTGTTCAGGCACCATTGCTGGGTGGCTTTGGAGAATGGAGAGTTGACTGTCCACACTGGCAGCGTCCTTAGCCCACCATCCTTGGCTTCCTTCTCTTCCTTTCCCTGGCAGGAGAAGGTTCTTTCCTTCTCTTTCTGCCCCAGAGGATCTGCACTCCTTGGTGACCCAGGATCTCTAAGTCCCCAGAGATGGTTCTTCTCCTGGTGTCACGGGCCCTGGCTGTTTCTCTTCCTGGGTTCTCAGTTTAGCTCTGGCATGTGAGTCTGCGAGATGGGTGAAGGTGCAGATGGAGAGGTGGGCCGTGCAACACTGCCGGTGCCCCTGCCCTGCTGGTGGTGTGAGGCCCAGCCCTGTCTGCTGCAGGGTTTGTGTTGGGAAGCCCTGAGGGGCCTGGGAGTGGGGTGGGATGGGGTGTCTGTCTGTACTGCTCCTTGTGTTCCTGCGTTTTCAATAAACTTGCCAAGCAAACTTCATGAGAACTCTGTCTCTCACTGGATCACATGGGGGGCATGGGGGAGTTTGCCCCCTAGACTGAACCAGCTCACCAGCTCCTGGGCCCACCCTGCTGAGGACTTGTCAGGGATAGAGACTAGTGGCCCTGGCACAGGGAGGCACTGAGGAAAGAAGGGTTCCTGGAGGGGTTCACAGTTCTGCAAGGCAGAGGAGACATAGCAAAGGCTTTGGAAACAAGTGCCAAGAAGCCCATGCCTTTCTAGGCATCACCTCGCACTTCAGAGGTGCCCTCTTCCTGACCCAGGTGAACCCTCTGTCAAGTCTCCAACTCCACCCCATCTTTGGGTCCTCTGGGGTCACTTCAGGGATCCCCTGGTCTTTCTGTCCTTACTCTTGTTTTTATCCAACTCACTCATCATGATGCTGCCATAGAGGTCTTTCTCAGTGGAAAACTGATCAAGACTCTCCCCGGTTTGTAGTCCTCAGTGGCTCCACATTGCCTTCCAGAACAGCCCAAATTCCTTAACATGGCATACAATGTACAAGTCCCGTGCGACTTGCCCAAATGCGTCCACTCTCAGCAACCCTCCATGCAACCCACTTCCCACCTTTCATCTTTTATTATATTTATTTATTCAGCAAACATTTGATAAGTGCCTACCACAAGCCAGGCATGATGTTAGAAAAATAGTAGTGAAGGAGAGTCAGCCCTTCCCTTCCAAGAGCATACAGTCTCTTGGGGACTGTGAACAGGCAAGTATGACTCACACACGAAGGGTGGAACCAGTGCTGTGAGGCCCAGAGGGGAGCCTGCCCCAGACCTGGGGCACCATCAAAAGCTTCCTGAAGGATGTGATCTCTGTGCACCTCTGTCCCAGCAGAGATACAAAGGATGATGAATTCACTGTCACTAAGTGGCAAGTGTCCCAGGCCGAGGCAACAATGTGTGCCAAAACCAAGAACTTGGACAAAGCATGACAAGTTTGGGGTCTGCCTGGAGTTGACCATGATAGAACAAGGAATGCAAGACACAGCACGCACTGTGGACAGCAGCCGGCCAAGTCGTAGTCATGCCCAGCTCCCTGGGTCAGCCCTATCAGGGCACCCCCAAGACAGTCCTTCATAGAGAGCAGGGAGCCCTGCCTTCATTTGTGGAGTCTGCCTTGCCCGACCCCGGCCAGTCGGAGGTCCTGCAGCTTGTCCTGCTCACAGCCTCAGCCTCCATGACACTGGACTCACCAGCCACAGGCCTTCCTGCTTGTAGGGGCCCTCGCTTCCCACTCATCTCCCAAATGCCAAGCCACACAGGCCGCTCAGGGGGGAAGCAACATCAAGACTGCTCCCTGCAGCCAGACCTACGTCTACCCTGTGCCAGTGACCGACTCACTGCCTCAGCTCCAAATTCATCCGTGGCTACCCAGTCTTGGAAAGTTCATCCGATCGTCTAAAATGTAAAGTTGAAATGTTTCCTTTGCCATCTGGCACGATGTTAATCCTCATCAGTGGGCATTTCAATAGACATTGGAGAGACATTGCAGGAATAAGGGGCTTTCCTTCTGTGTGCCCTGCCAGCAGGCCCCTGGTCAGTTTCTCCAGTGCTAGGTTACTGCAGAGCAGATGCCCTCTGTAGTTAGAACAGCAGCCAGCCCCACCTCGCGACAGTGGCCAGCAGCACCCAGCAGCCAGAAGCTTCCTCCAACACCTCTTGGGCAGTTTCAAAGCAGAGAGCCTCTAGCAGAATAACCCTTCCTGAAAAGTCTTTCCTGGCACCCTAGAAAAGTAGGTTCCTGGCAAGTTTCAGAAGGAAGATTTCCTGCAAGTTCTCCTGGGATAGCACCAGTGACTTCTCTGGCACCCAGTGAGAAGCTGCCGTGCCCTTTCCAGTGAAGCCTGGATCTCAGCCAGGGCTCTTCCTTGGCCTGTACCACAGCCCTGGGAGTAGTGGCTATCCTTTATCTCTGCTGCTTGTGTATTTTTTAGCATTCTCTTTACATCTTACTAGCCAATCCCCAGTGCCCATATTATTTACATTAAACTTTCCCTGTCCAAGTTACCATATGGTACCATCTCTTGCTTGGACCCTAATCGATAAGATGGATGGCATTGCTTCCACCGTCTTGGGCCAGGTAACAAGCCAACACTGGGACCCCATGCTTCAGTGCCCCACCTCATTTAGTCTTATAGTTTGAATGCCATCCATATGCCAGAGACTCCTGAGCTTCTGACTCTATCCACCCCTTCCATGAACTGCAGGCTGGGGTGTGGTTTGCTCACTGACACCCCCCTTGTGTGTCTCGTGGGCATCTCATTCCAAACGTGTCCAAAACCAAGCTCACCCTTGTTCACTCTCTGCGCTGCTCTTTCCACAGTAATAGCAACTCTGTTCATCTGCTTAAGCCAAAAAATCATGGAGTCATATTTAATCCCTCTTTTTCTCTCACATCCCCAAATTAATCCCTCACAAATCTTGTCAACTTAGCCTTCAAATAACATCCACAGTCCAGCTGATTCTCACCACTTTCATGGTTATCTCTGAGGCCTGAACTGCCATCACTGTCACCTGGTCCTTGCAGCAGCCTCTGAACTGATCTTTTTGCCTCTCCTCTAACCTTCCTTCAGTCTGTTCCCTAAAACACAGCCAGAAAAATCTGGTAAAATTAAGCTGACTTCCATTTCCAAACACTATGGAGTGAGCTCATTATAGCCTCTCTCTTCCACTGATTACAACTGAAAATTCTAGAAAAAATTCAAAATCAACTATTTGAGGACTCTGAAAAGTGAACAAAGGTAGGTTGATTATGGCAAGAAGGCAAAGCTTTGAAAAGTGACCTCTATGTTTTTTTTTTTTTTTTCTTTCCTTCCATGGGCTTTGAGCTGAGAGTGGGCCCCTAGTTGTGAAGCTATGCTACATCAACATGGTCACCTAAAATTTCACTAGAGGGACCATCCTTCTAACCACAGGAATTAGGAATAGGGACCCTTGTGGGTCAGAAAATATAGAATGGGACACCCCACATTCTTCTCTTTTCTCTCCTGTCTTTACCTTGAGGACAGGTCCCAGTCATGACACGAGGTGATCTTTCTGACATGAGAAACCTGGAAAAGGGACCCCAGCATAGGGTGGGGTGGCAACTGAGAGAGAAAATCTGGGGAAGGCGATCCCTCTATATACAAATCCACATAAGTTCATGTCTCTCCCTTGAACTTCACATGCATGAAAGATCTAAGGCAGCGTATCAAAGGCATCAAGAACTGAAGTAAGGGGTGGTGCCTGTGGCTCAGTGAGTAGGGCACCTGCCCCATATACTGAGGGTGGCAGGTTCAAACCCAGCCCCGGCCGAACTGCAACCAAAAAATAGCCGGGCGTTGTTGGGGGCGCCTGTACTCCCAGCTGCTCGGGAGGCTGAGGCAGGAGAATCACGGAAGCCCAAGAGCTGGAGGTTGCTGTGAGTCCTGTGACATCACGGCACTCCACCGAGGGTGGTAAAGTGAGACCTGTCTCTACAAAAAAAAAGAACTGAAGTAAGATTTAAACCACTTCCCCAGTCCCAGACAAATCCTAAAAGGAGTCAATACAGGACAGACACAAAGCAGCAGACCAAAAACTTGGAAAACTCTTAAAAGGAGAGACAGAACTTGCAGCCTGATGGATGCCCTGCTCAAACAAAGCAAACCAAAAATGAAAAGTCTCTTTTGGTGAAGGAAGGGTAATAGGTGGGGCCACATCTATGCTGCATCTTAGAATGGGTACAGGCAATTGCACTAATGTTCACAGCTATGATTTAACAATTAAAAAAAAATTAAAAAAGAAAAGTCTCAGAGATGTGCCGCAACCAGCAACCGGCGTCCACCTGGACTTCCGGAAGGTGCCACGACCCACAACCCATGCCTGCCTGGACTTCTGTACAAGTGGTGCCACAGCCCGCATCCTGCACCTGCTGGGCCTCTGCATGCCCTGACCAGGAACTCCGGGAGCCACACAACCCCACGTCCTCCCTCCTGTACCCTCCCTGCCTCCACACCAGCCCACTTGTCTGGCCAGGGACTCTGGTAGCTGAATGCCCTCCAGACCTCTCCCTGCCTCTGTGCAGAGCCCTTCTCCCAGCCAGAGACTGCTGGAGCCTTGGGCCCTCTGTGCCAAAGTCACTTGGCACCAGGCACCCCCAGAACCATGTGCACCACCCCCCACCCTGTTGCTGGATCTGGGTGTGTCACACTCCGGAGCTGCTCCCACAAACAGAACTCCCTGGTTGGGGCAGCCCCAGAGGAGCTACACAGGGGCACTCCCTACAAAGATCAAGTAACAATAGAGTGATCTCTCTGGGGTCTAATCTTGGAGAGACACCTCCCCAACTCTGAGGACAGCCAGAGGCAACTGTGAAAAACAATGAGATGAAATCAAAGGAAATACTCTGTCAATATGAATAATCAGAGTAGATCAACTCCCCCAAGGATCAATGGGGCAGACACAGCACAAGATCCCATACACAAACAAATAGCTGAGATGTCAGAAATATAATTCAGAATCTGGATAGCAAATAAGATCTAATTAGAATTCCAAGCAGTAACCCAAAAGATGTCTCAAGAACTCAATGAATTCAAAGATCAAATGACCAAATATTTTGATGCATTGAGACAAGAAGTTGCAGCCCTCAAAGATCTGAGAAACGCAGTAGAATACCTCAGTAACAGAATGGAGTAAGCAGAACAAAGGATTTCTGACATTGAAGACAAAGCTTTTGAACACTCCCAAACTCTCAAAGAGGAAGAGAAATGGAGAGCAAAAACAGATCACTCTCTCAGAGAGCTCTGGGATAATTCAAAGAAAACCAATATTCATCTTATAGCGATCCCTGAAAGAGATGAAGTGGCTTCACAAGGCACAGAGTCTCTTCTCCATGAAATTATGAAAGAGAACTTTCCAGACATGCCAAGAGATTCTGAAATTCAGATAGCAGACAGTTTCAGAACTCCAGCACAACTCAACCCGAATAAGACATCCCCCAAACACATCATAATCAATTTCACTAAAGTTAATATGAAGGAGAAAATTCTGAAAGCACCCAGATGAAAGAAAACCATTACCTACCAGGGGAAGAATATTAGAATAACTGCAGACCTCTTTGCTGAAACCTTTCAAGCTAAAAGAGGATGGTCATCAACTTTTAAACTCCTAAAACAAAATAATTTTCAACCCAGGATCCTATACCCAGCTAAACTGAGTTCATTTATGATAGAGAAATTAAATACTTTAATGACATTTATATATTGAAGAAATTTGCCATAATTAAACCAGCTCTCCAAGATATTCTCAGACCTATCCTCCATAAAGACCAGCATAACCCTCCACCACAAAAGTAAACCCACCCAGAAAATTTTGATCAAATTCCAACTTCCACAGTCGAAAAAGAATTAAAAATGTCCGCCAGACTCTCAACAGGCTTATCAATATTCTCAATTAATGTGAATGGCTTAAATTGTCCTCTAAAGAGGCACAGGTTGGCTGACTGGGTAAAAAACTCAAGCCAGATATCTGCTGCATACAAGAACCTCATCTTACATTAAAAGACAAATATGGACTCAAGATGAAGGAATGGTCATCTATGCTCCAGGCAAATGGAAAGCAGAAAAAGGCAGGCGTTGCAATCCTATTCACAGATGCAATAGGCTTTAAACCAACGAAAATAAAGAAGGATAAGGATGGACACTTCATATTTGTTAAAGGTAATATTCAATATGATGAGATTTCAATTATTAATATTTATGCACCCAACCAGAACGCATCTCAATTTATAAGAGAAACTCTAACAGACACGAGCAACTTGATTTCCTCCAGTTCCACAGCAGTTGGAGACGTTAACACCCCTTTAGCAGTGCTGGATAGATCCTCCAAAAGGAAGCTAAGCAAAGAAATTTTAGATTTAAACTTAAGCATTCAACATCTAGACTTAACAGACATCTACAGATCATTTTATCTCAACAAAACTGAATACACATTCTTCTCATCAGCCAACGGAACATACTCCAAAATTGACCACGTCCTAGGCCACAAATCTAACCTCAGCATATTTTAAAAAATAGAAATTATTCCTTGCATCTTCTCAGACCATCATGGAATAAAAGTTGAACTCAATAACAACAGGAATCTG
>CAUYPK010160388.1:0-19025 GCA_963574355.1 Loris lydekkerianus | reverse complement strand
AGGATGTTTGGAGAATACTTAGAGATCTAAAAATAGACCTGCCATTTGATCCTATAATTCCTTTACTAGGTTTATACCCAGAAGACCAAAAGTCACAATATAACAAAGACATCTGTACCAGAATGTTTATTGCAGACCAATTTATAATTTCTAAGTCATGGAAGAAGCCCAAGTGCCCATTGACCCACGAATGGACTAGCAAAGTGTGGTACATGTATACCATGGAATACTATGCAGCCTTAAAGAAAGATGGAGACTTTACCTCTTTTATGTTTACATGGATGGAGCTGGAACATATTCTTCTTAGCAAAGTCTGTCAGGAATGGTAGAAAAAGTATCCAATGTACTCAGCCCTACTATGAAGCTAAATTATAGCTTTCACATGAAGGCTATAACCCAACTATACCACAAAACTATGGGGAAAGGGCCAAGGAAGGGGAAGGGAGGGGGGAGGTTTTGGAGGAGGGAGGGTAATGGGTGGGGCCACATCTATGTTGCATGTTAGAATGGGTACAGGCAATTGCACTAATGTACACAGCTATGATTTAACAATAAAAAAAAAAATTGTTATTTTGTATTATTTTCTGTGCCTGAGTTATATGCAACTCACATGTCCCATGATTAGGGTTTGAAAGGGAATAAGGGGAAGAGGAGAATCTAAAGTCTGGTCTCCTAGATAAGAAAATTCAAAAGGGCCCCGCAGCACACAGTGAGTTTCAGGAACCTGCGACTCAGTTAATTAAGCATGCCCTATTCACAAAATGCGGTTTCTAATTTGTGACACAAAGTGGAGTGGTGGTCATAGTTGTGAGCAAATGTCACAGACATCCCCAGACTAACAGACATCACCATGCAGTGGTCAGGAAAACCACACGTAGCAATTATGGCTAAAGAGAGACAGAAAATGGGCGCATGTGGGCAACTGAGGTAACCTGTGACCAGTGAGGAGGAGACTAGAGTGCCTACAGCCCCAGGGGCCTGGAAAAGCCTTATGGATAATTACGGGGTGGGGCACTAAGATAAGATCAACCATTACCAGTGCACTGGCTTTGTGGGGCCTCTTCTCTAACTTGTGAGGGAAACCCTTTTCTAATCTCTCTGGAAAAGTCTGTGCTTATTGCCTAATCTGCGAAAATATTACCATTAATCAGTACAAATTTATACATTTTTCGGATAGTACTTAAATTTCAAAATCCCAGTTTGTAAAGCTAGGGTTATATTTTCTATGCAGATAAATCCTAAAGTCCAGCTTTTATGTCAACATGTCAGTATCACCACTACACGTAACACAGTGGTTGTGGGAGGATAGGACTTGGTTAAATTCTGCTTTTCTCTGTCAATAGGAAGAAAGCGCGCAGAGCCTGGATGTACGGGAGGGAGTCAGCAGCGTGTTCACTGTAAGGGAAGAGCTATATTCCAGGCAACAGGGCAGCCATCTGGGGACAAGGAGAGTTGGACTCCTGGATTATTCCTTTCACCAAAACTGGTCATTTTAGCTGCCTCTGGGAAGGGAGCTGGAAGGGCAGTGATGACATAGGAGGGACAAGGACACATTCCTCTGTTTTGGGGAGTATCAGCTGACATTGCCTCTGTGTTGGACAATTCTGTCCTGTCTTTCAAAAATGTAAAAGTGTGTGTACTTTCACCAATTCCAAATCTGTTGATCCTGCATTTAACTTGTATATGTAAAAGGATGTGGGTATAAAGATCTTTACTGCAGATTGACTAGGAAAGATTAGAAACAACCTAAATGTTTGTCGGTAGGATCTGGTTGAGTAAATGAGGTATTCATCAGCACAACACTGTGAAACCATGAGGACAAAGGAAGCAACACTTAATGTGCTAACACGGAAAGATTACCAAGATATGGATTTAAGTGAAAAGTACTCAGCGTGCTGCAGGTAGGAGTAAGCACACACACTGACCACACAGCTGTCGACTCACGCAAAGTCGACTTCCTTTTGAGGAGGATGGGAGTGGAACAGGGGTGGGAATGTTACCTTTTCACTTTGTACTTTAAAAGATTTGAAACATATCCTTGTATAATCCATGCAAAGTTTAAATCCATGAATAAGGAAAAGCATGAAGAACAGTCTTATGAGTTGATCTAAAATGTAATCATAAAGAACATTTCCATCCAAAAAGGCTCCTGATTTAGATAAAATGTATGAAATTTGTATCATTAAATACCTTTAAATTTTTTTTAAAAAGGTATGCTTATCTATATTTTACTTTAAATAAACTGTACTCTTTCTTTACTTTGAATAAGCATTGCTTCCATTCTACTAAACTGCACAGTCTGGCTGCTTTATTTTCCATTCTCCATATTTTGCTCTCACTTTCACCTGGTTGAACTTACTAGTGCTGCTGAGTAAATTGGAGCAGCTCTGCAGAACAATTCGAGGGTCCTGGAGACCCTTGACAACGCTGGAATCAAGACATACTTACTGAGTTTTTTTTTTTTTTCTTTTTTCTTTTTTTCTGAGAATCGAGTCTTTTGTCATTCCACAAGTATTGTGTCTCAAGTTGACCTTATGTGGTCCTGGATGAAGACCTCTGAATCATATCCCTAACATGGGCAACAACGTCATTTTGCTGCATAATATCATATTGATTTTGTTCAAAGAGCCATCAGGCAAACATTCAAGGTGAAATGTGCAATCAGAAATGATGTTAGTCAGAGAACACAGTCCACCAGGTGTGGTGTGCTTGGCGGGCCAGCGGGAGCAGGAGGTAGGGGAGACAAGCTGACTGATAGCAAAAACAAAGAGCAGAGGTTTCAGAGCTTCATGAGGCCCTGCGCTCAAAACTAGTGTGAGTTAAATACAACTCACATGGCAGTTAATGTTCTAATGTCTGTCTGGAAGTAAATGTACCTCATCATAAGATTCACTTAATTTTGTGCCTTTAGCAAACTTCAGACTGATGAAAATATTCATCTATAATGTTATTTAGATATATTTTGATTGGCTTTTTGAACTGCATGGTAAGTTTGAACTAAAAGGTCTTAAAATTCTCTTTTGGCCATAATAATCAATGGATCTATGATGACTTTTAAAATTGTCAAATGAAATAGCACACTGCTCTGTTAGCAACACTTAGCCATTACGCATTAAAGGACTAGGGGTTTTCACATTTGTTCCCATATACTTATGTATATCTACTTGAACACAGACATATGCAACATAATGTGTGTATAGGATCATATGTCATAAGTTATGTAATGCACCACAGTCATATTGGCTTTGTGTGAGACTCATCATTCTATAAATTACCTTTTCCTTTTTAAAATACAAGTTGATGTTCAGGTGTCACAAAGTTAATTGCTACATCTTTTTCCACTATTCACTGATAAAGAAATGCATTTTATCTTAAAATCAGGCTTTGAAAATACATTTAGGTAAAACTTACAATCATAATTATATTTATGTATGAAAAATCTATTATTTTATTTTTAGATCTGACTTTCCATGTTCAAGTAGGTTTTACAACGTTGGTTAGAGGCTTTGTGTTTGCATGAACAAGACTCGAGCAGTCTAAGTACAGGTGTGTGTGTAAACTATACCTTGGAAAGTCTGTATCTTTTACTCAACTAATGCATTTTAAAAATTCTTGTCAAAATTATCTGATGTCAAAGGGATGAAGAATCTAAGCAGAATATGTCCATGCTCAAATTAGCTACTAACTTCTCAAATTGTATTTCCAAGTGGATAGAAATTTCAATTTTGATTAGGAAAAATGTGGCTTCTGTTCATTCTGGAGTAAGTGCATTCATTTTGTATGATTCAGTTAAAAAATGCCCTTTTGCTTCTAAGACAGGAAAACTTAACTTCTTTTGATGGCACAATATTATCTCTTTTCTTTAGTACTTTTTCTTAATAGGTGATTTAAAAATTCAAAGTTTCTAGCCAGAAATGTACAGTCTCTTAAAAGAATACTTTCTGAATGATCACAGATCATGCTCACAATTCCTAATTATTCATCATGACATTTAAAACCAATCCACTTGCCTCGATAGGGACAGCATTATAATGTGATGTTCAGATTTGTGAGAGACGACATTTTTCTCCCTTTGTTACATTCTGTTAACAACCTGTCCAGTACAGCATAATTTTTGCTTTGATACCAATTAAGCAAATTTCAGTATAGCTATAATCCAATTGCTGATGAATGATGTGAAACCACAGTTTATCATAATACAGTGATCTGAAACACAACAAAAAAGAACAAATGAGCTGAGATGGTACAGTAATATTTGCTGAACTATTTATGTGATTAATGCTCTTATAATGTCTGCATTCTTATTGTCTTACATCATCTGGATGCTTTTAGCATTTCTTTTGTGATCAAAACAACCTAGATGCAAAATCAAAAGTGGACCATCTCAAAGAAAAATTATACTAGAACAGTAAAACAGCTACCAGGGATTGCATATGTAACAAGAAGACTACTTCTAAAATATTTTAGTTCTAACTCAATTTAGATTTAAAGACTGTTTGAAATGGAAGCATTTCCTTTTTGGAATAATAGAAACCTACTTAATATTTTCTTTCCTTAAATAACGTGGCTTACTTGAAATACAACCCACAATACTGTGTTTTCATGAAGCTGATGAAATTAATACTATTATATTCTTAATAAACAGCCAGCTATAACTTCTTAACTATATTTTATTATTATTTTAAAATTTTCAGATTAATATGAGGGGACAAATGCTTAGGTTACATCTTTTTCATTTCTAAAGTAAATTTGAAGTGTAGTTGAGCCCTTCACCCGGGGCACAGCCACCAATCACCCACCCTCTTCTGCCTTCCACCTTACTGGATTATACTTGGGTTGTTCTTTTATATGGGACTGTAGTTGTTTATATGTTGGTTTCATAGTAGTATTGAGTACAATGGATACTTCCCTCCCATTCTTGTGATACTTTACTAAGAAGAATGTGTCTCAATTCCATTCGGTTTAATACAAAAGATGTAAAGTCTCCATCTTTTCTTATGGGAGAATAGTATTCCACGGTGTATAAATACCACAGTATACAAACATCACAGTTTATTAATTCATTCATGGGTTGATGGACGCGTGAATTGAGTCCATGTCTTGGCAATTTTGAATTGAGCTGCAATAAACATTCTAGTGGAAATGTCATTATGGGAAAAAAAATTAAAAAAAAAAATTTGAAATGACAGCAAATAGACTTTGATTCATAAAGTCATGTTTTCAGTTGACTTTTTGTCATATTTACTCCTGATTGACCCAAAATAAAAAGCTGTCAATTGTGTGTTTTGTTCCTACAACTATTCATGGGTTTTATTATGATTTAGCTTTCTTGGAATTTCATCTGAAGATACAGATTTTCTCTGCAACAGTTACTTAGAATTTACTGTCAGGAATTACTAATGGGTAAAAATTTAAGGCCTGTATTGCTCCTGTTCTAGGCTGCTGATTTTATATCTTTTGAACATTGCGTTTCTTATAATTTTGGGCAGTTTCTCTATAATATGCAGGTAGTTGTTGAATTCCAGTTGTGAACACCATGTGTGCATCTGAGTGTCATAAAATTTTGCAGAGCTGAATTGCAACATGTTTATTCACTAAAGCAGGTATTGTTATTTCAAAAATGGATCTCAGATATAGAAGGTATTGTGTATATTTGCTAGTGTCTAAAGATTACAATCCCACTGAGTTTAGAAAGACATAAAAATATTTCTGGATTTTTCAGTACATTCCCTCCTCTTGTTTTTTTCTTGTGATTCTTGCTGATTTTTGTTGCTTTTAGAAGAAGTCTGTTTAGTGTGAGAATGTAAATCCCTTTCCAAACACCAGTCTGAAAGGAGGCTAGATTTTCTCCCTGGAAAGTAAGCATTACCTAGTGCAAGCCAAATAAATGACAGTTACGGGAAAGGCGGCCTGGAAACGACATGAATTTGGCTATATTTCCTCCCCACAAACAGGACGCTTCATAAATACAGAGGGCTGACAGTCCGACAAACCCCTCTGTGTTAAATGGTGCTGCATGGCTCTGGCCTGCTGGGAGACAACCACAGCAGGAACAACCTGACTCCAGCGACTGGAAGGTTCTCCTTGGGCAAAGGCATTGACCATGATTCAAAATAGCAGAGATGCAAACGGTGCCAGGTTCCACGGACAGTGCTGCAGCTCTAAGCCCAAGGACAACCTTCCCCATGTGCTACATAGACGGGACCACCGGCCATTTCAGGCAAGCCTCAAGCACACCTATGATCAATTGCTTTCAAAAGGGAATTGTTAACCATTCACAACTGGGAAAGTAATCCTGAGGTATAGAATCTTGGAATGTTCAAGAGGTGATGCTGGCAGACCAGGATTAGAATTAGGGCATGCTTCACGCACTTTCAACATTCTTTGAAAACAGGTATGAATCATGCAGTGCTATAAGCAGGTGAAGAGTTCTTTATGGGATACATACTGGTGATTTAGCATAAAACAAAGGCAACATACTCCTTCAACAGCAACTCAACAAACATTTATTGAGTATATCCTATGTGTCAAGCAACTGAACAGTTAATAGATTTGAGAAATGAACATCAGGAGACCTAGTGTTTAGATACTAATCTATTATTATTTCCTAAATCAATTTCAATCTTTTTTTGAGAGTCTTGTTCCCAGAATATATAATGAGATGTTTAAATGAGATGATTTCTAAGGTAATTTCCCAGACAAAATATTTGTAGTTTTATTCTGTTTGAATCTAGTTGCTGCATGCCTTTATTTTATGTTGTGTTAATTTTGCTCAAAATATAGAAAATTTCCCTTTTAAAGAATGGAGGGTAGCAGCCGGGCGTTGTGGCGGGCACCTGTAGTCCCAGCTACTCTGGAGGCTGAGGCAAGAGAATCACCTAAGCCCAGGAGTTGGAGGTTGCTGTGATGCCACTGCACTCTACCGAGGGTGACAAAGTGACACCCTGTTTCTAAAAAAAAAAAAAGAGAGAGAGAGAGAGAAAGAATTGAGGGTAGCAGTATTTGATGAGAATAGGCACAGAAGCTTATCAATGCTGGGTGAGCATGACAGGGACATCAGATACAGCACTCATGCCAGTCCACCTGTGATTATATCCCCAACAGGAGAAGACTTTGCAGCTTGTCAGACTTCCAGGGTCAGGTGTTCCAAACATAATAGGGAGAATTCCCAAATGGATGTGTCTGCAATATCTACACAAGAAAACAAATAAAACTTTAAAGACATAATATGTCATTAAAACACTAAATATGCATATAATTGCAATAGTCAATACTTTAGTTTTTCTTTATGTAGTAGATAAATAGACACAGATGTATATAGGACAACAGTGGTAACTTAACAAAAGAAAAAAGACAAAAATTATTTGGCAAACATCAGCATGATTCTCAAGCACTTGGACTGAATAACAAGGCAATTTGCTTAGAATTTTTTTGTTATATATGAGTTCAAGTATTTGCGTTCATATTGTGTATTTAATATTTCTATATGTAGTGAATTGAAATTACAATAAATTAAGATGAATAAAATTGTTAAATTAGAAATTATAAATACTCTGTGAGTACAGTCAGCATTTCTGTTTAGAAATGTAGAGGAAGAGGAAATTCTGAAGGGGGTAACTAAAGGAAATTCTGGCATATCCCAAACAACTCTGATTTCACAGGGCCAAGAGGAAAGGAAAAAGTACACTATTCATTTATTCCATGAATAGTCATTAAGTGGGTTTTTATGTTCTAGTCCTGAAGGTAGTTAGTAGAAAAGGAAAGGCAGGCAATAATGAAAGTATAGGAAGTAAAGAAGAACATGTATTTGGTGATGAGTGTTAGGCATGGAAATAAAACAGAGCTATGTGCTGGAGGGAGACAGAGGGTACTTACAGTCACGAGGTCAGGAAGTTCCTTGTAACAAGGTGAAGACTGAGTTGAGATCTAATGACAAGAAGGAGCTGAAGGAAGAGCCTTCCAGGGCAATGCAAAAATGAACATAGAGTCTGTCAAGGAAAGAACAGCCCATGGAAAACCCACGGCAGAAGAAGCTGCTTGTGTTCCAGGAATAGAGAGCAGGTCATCAAGGCTGGAGTTTAACAGACGGGGGAGGAGGGGGTGAGAGGAAGGCGGAATGGGGTGGGCACCGATGATACTGGGATTGGAACAGTGGCGAGAAACTTAGACCTTATTCTGAGCAGAATGTGTAGCCATGAAAGAGTTGATGGGAGGGTGGAGTGAGAATGTCTTGTTTGGTTAAAATAACTGGCTCTTGCATAGATTGTGTGTTTGGGAATGATGTTGGATGCAGCTGCCTTTAGAAGTCAGCGTGGAAGACGGGACATTAGCCCAGAGGAGGTGATGAGGACGATGTGAACGTGCTTTTCGGAAATGAAGAGAAGGGTGGAATTTGGGGTATAATCTGAAGAGGAGTCCTAGTCTGGGCCTTCCTAGGTGACTGGAAGTGTGCAGCCTACGAATGGCTTCTGGGTTCCTCACCTGCTGCCATAGCTCGTAGCTTGGCTCCTTCCATCAGTTCCTTTGTTCTTTGTTTCTTTCGGTACTTGACTCCTCGATGCTTCTGCTGGCATCTCTGCCAACAGATCCACACTCTGCTGACAGGCTCTCCATTCTGTTCTTTCTCGGCTCTGCATAGAGAATGAGCCTATGTATTTTTTCTAAGGAAACTCACTCGTTTTGGAGGGAAGCACTGATTCCTTGGCTTGCTAATTCAGGAAGCCATTATCCTAGGAATCAGCATTCTAATTTATACTTCTTGAATTTGTCCCTCTTAGTCATCTCTTGGGGGAAAACAAAGAAAGAACTTAAACCTGATATAAAAAGGATGGCAAGAAAGGTCATTTGTTTTTGCTTTCTGTAATGGATGACAAACAAAAAAAGAATGAAAATCTAAATGTAAAATGTATTTTATGAAACATACTATGTAATTAATCAGTTGTTTATATTAACTGTGTAACTGAAAAGGGAAATTAAAAAAGCATATGCAATACCTCTCAGGTGGAAAGAATGAGTATAAAGGCAAACTTTCATGATAATATTCAGTATTTCCTACAAATAGAAAGAAGTATCATTATTTTTCAACCACTGAAGCTATTGGAATCATTTTCATGATTCCTGTGCATGGCTGGAACATTGAATGGTGGGGAACAATTTCTGCTATTACATACAATTAAGTCCTTTTCTTGGGGGGGCGGGTAGATACCTTTATTGAGGGAAAAGATATTTACATAATATTAGTAAGTTGTTGTTAAATGAGGCTCTCTGCCTGCAGGTAGTACAGGTATTAGCTAGCTCATTGAAGAGTTTCTTGTCAAAAGTAATACAGGAAATTTATTTAGGGTAACTATTCATATTATAAAGAATTAATGATATGTATTTATGTGAAGTATTTATGTACTCGTTTAAAAGATTGAGACTAGACTTCAAAGAAACTAAGCTAAAATTACATAAGGTAACATTTAAAACTGTATATCTGATATTATAAGGCAAGTCAATAGGGAAATTTCTACCTTTTGCAAAGAATATTTCACAAGACTGTTTCTAGAAACATATTTATGGGTAGCATCTAATGCACTCGCACCTTTATGAAAATTGTTTAGCATTGTTATATTTACATACTGGCAGTCTTCTTCCTTTTATAGTTTACTGAAAACAGTGCCATAGTTTGTGTCATTGTGTTTTTTGTATAACTTAATTATAGCGCACTCTGGTTCCTGACTATGTAACAGAATAAAAGGGACTATTCAGTATGCTCGACCCACTCGATTTTAATCCTCAACGATATGATAAGAGTTCAGATAAATTACCTGTCCATGAACCCTGCTGGCAGGACACGGTATAGGACTCCTGAGTGGCTTTCTAAGCCAGGCTTAATCAGCTTATTTCAAAATTTTCTTGTGCTCATCATCTTTATTATTATTATTATTTTTTTTTTTTTTATCAAATCTGGACATTTTCCCTTAGTGATGTCTTTATTGCTGCCACAGATTTATTAAATACCTGAAGTTTTCCCCTCAGTTACATGAGAAGCAAACTTTCATTCTACTACAGAACTTTTCTTAATGTTAAGTGCTTGATCAGGATTGTGAACTCCTGGGACACACAACTTCTGTGTATTATGGTCATCGTACATTGCAAAGTAAAAAGTCATTTTCAATACTGCCTCACCATTGCTGAGGAAGCTGCCTCAGTTATTAGTCATTAATATTTTGAGATTATGCTGGTTTCATCTTTTTCGTATTTATGCATTTATTATTTTAAAACCCTTATTTCATGATCCCAAGAATGCATTAACTGAGAGGTATACTGCCCAGACAAGGAGAAACCCTACTCTGTAAATCAAGTCATCAAGTCTAAAAATGTTTTCATTTCGTAGTATTTTAAAATGTGACTAAAACAAGGAGAAGCTCTTGGGACTTAGGAAATAAGAGTAACTTAAGTTCATTACCAGGTTTATTCACAATACCATTAACTTCACATCTAAGAATAAGGAATGGGAATGTAGGGACTTCATTTATACTTATTAATTTATGCTAATATCAGAATCTACAATACTGGGGCTAATATCAAACAATGAGAGTAAGCAATGCCCTGTCTAAAACACATTTCCAGAACAGTGATTACAATTCTAGAAACCTGGTTTTAGTTGAGAAAGTTCTTCCTGTATCTAGGAAAGTAAGGATCACAACAGGCTAGTCAGACATATGGAGTGAAGGTGACCATGGCTCTAACAGTGACCACAACAAGCTAGTCAGACACAGGGAGTGAAGGTGACCGTGGGTCTAGTGGTGACCAGCCAAGGACATCACAGAGGGACCATCTTGTTTTAACTTATTAAGATCTAGGGGACAGGTGGTTCAATTTCCATATGCTTCCGTGGGGTGTCTTGGAAGGGAATGAAACTCAATTCTTGTCAGAGTAAGGAAGACTGTCCAGGGAGAATTAAGGTTGCCCAAAGCAAGATCAAACAGCATGAAAAGAAAGAGGTTTCTGAAGTAGTCTACTGACTAGTCCCTGGATGAGTGCGTCTAAGTATTTATGTCATAATTTGGGTAGGAATTGAAAGCTTTCTTATACCCAGAAAATCCAGTATGTTGTTTTAACATACCGCAAAACCTCATATTGAGGCTCACAGGCAGCTAGGACCCTAGAGGAAGAAGGGGCCTCAGGATACCTGGGAGATTTAGCAATGGTAGACCAACACGCACAAACACTTAGCAAGTGTACTGGAGCCCACATTCAAACTCAAGTTCTTCATAGTCGAAAGTCTGTGATCTTTCTAAAATATCACATTTTCATAGAGTAAGAGAAGGTTTAAGGGAAAATCGAATTCTTGTTTATGCTTTACAAATACCGTATATACTCGAGTATAAGCTGAGTTTTTTCGGCACAAAATTTGTGCCAAAAAACCTGAACTCAGCACAAATTTTGTGCCAGAAAAACTCGGCTTATACTCGAGTATATAGGTACTTTATTTAAAAGAGCTGTGGCTAAAGGGAGATGGGCCCAATGGTGTGTTTGATGCTCTATGTTGGGGCTTGAAACTTTCATAGCAGGGCTGGGTCCCCTGCACAGCCAGGAGTCTGCGCCCCGCGTAGGCCTCTCAGCTGGTGTTCTCTCCATTCAGGGCTAGACCAGCCTGATCTCTGCCACTGTGGATAACCAGTTTTCTTGTTTATGTCTCTAAACTTATCCTTTCTTTGAATATATGTCATGAATATGTCCAATCAGAGTAAATGCCCCACTTAACATTCCTGCTGCTGTTTCTTTGTTTGAAATACACCACTATACAACTTCTAATCATGATTGAATTTTAAAGCACCATTGCGGCCTTTCAGTGAGGGCACTAGAAACAAGATTCACCAATCTCCAGGACCCAGTTTACTTTGAAAGGCAAAAAATACAGGCTGTCCTAACAGTGGCCCCTGAAGTCACCGTGAAAAATGCAGGCTGTCCTAATAGTTGTCCCTGAAGTCTCCATACATAGGGAAAAGGGGAAATTGTAGTTTAATGTACCTTTATTTACAGAGTATTCATTATAAAATTTTACAAATTATTTACAAAATATTCTCTACATGTTTGCCACCTCTTTGTAAAGTTTTATAACGAATATTTTGTAAATAAAGGTATGTTTAACTACAAATTCCCATTTTCCCTATGTATGGCAACTTTAGAGACCACTTTGGGATAGTTTGTAGTGGTACCTGGAGTTCGGGGCCTTTGGGAGCCAGTGCTGCAGGTGTTATCTGTTTAGAATGGGATTATGGTAATATAAGTAGTTTCACCTTAAATGTCTTAATTATTCCAATGTCTGTCTTTTTCCTCAGCTGAGAAACATAAACTTCTGTTTCACAGCAAGTGCTCTCTGGGCCACCAGCTCAGTGTCACTTGGGAGCTTGTTGCAAATGCAGAATCGCAGGCCTCTGCCGGATCCTAGTGGACCTACTGGACCAGAATTTCGGTTCCACAAGATCCCCAGGTGGCCCTATGCACATTAGAGTCAGAAAAGCTCTTGCTAGGTCAGCTTTTCTCCCACTCTGGGTACACCTGAAAATCACCTGGGGAGCTGTTGCAATTCCTGTGCCCAGGCCCACTCTGAACTGATTAACGTTCCACACAGTTTTTTTATTAATCAAAAGCATGCCAGGTGACTTTAATATGTGGCTAACATTTAGAGCTATTTTTCTTGATTATAGAGAATTCCTCCAGTTTTATGTATAAAAATTATTGTGATTTACATGATTTATTGAGCTGTGACAAGAGAAACACTTTCCATCATTCATATCCTTGTTTATATAAAAATACTTCTAGATTACATAATATATGAAACAAAAACTAAAGAAATATTTCAGTGAATGTCAGGTATAAATTGTCTTCAAGAATTACCTGCTTGCGTGTTGGTTGTCCAGAAGTACATTTAATAGCTAAGCTGGTTCTGGCTATTTTTCAATTAACATCATTGAGTTCTTTTCACCTGGACTTGGTAACTGTGGGCATTTTTTCAATCTAACTACACTACAAAATGTTGAATAAAAATGTACTTATAACCCTTGTAGCGTGTTGAGGCTATGGAGCTCAGTTGCTAAAATGTCAGATGCAATCCTGTGAGTGGGTTGCTTTTAAAAATCTCCCCTGCAGGCTTTCCTTGCCTTCTACCTAGCAATTGCATTAATAGGTGCTTTTAAAAGGTAGCTGAGCTTCTCAAGATGTTGTCTTCTTTTAAACTTCTTTTAATCAAAATCTGGGTCTAATGCTCTTCCTTGACTTTCTTAAGTGAGAGTATAACATGAAAGCCAATTCCAAACGACTGGGGGTGAAAACTGTTCCAGGGGTTGGGCCTGACCAGAGTTCTGGGGCTTCCCCTTTGAAGTGTGGCCCCCTGGGAGCTCCCAGTGGGGCAGTCAGGCGTCCAGGGCATAAGGCTGCACTTCGCCCCCACCAGGCCACTGGGTGTTATAACACTTCTGGGTCGGCAGGGGCTATTTTCACGTTAAAAGTTAGATTAAAAAGCTGCACTGTGAGCGGCGACTGGCTCCCAAGGAAGCTTTGGGAATACGAATATGTTTTAGGACCTGCTCAGCTGTATCTTCTCTACCTCCTTCCTCGGCCCCCTTGTCACCCTCAGTATCTCAAAGGTCCAGCTTCTTTCAAATTCATTTCTGTGTCAGAAGTTAATGAACTCACTAACCCGCAGGTGGATGGCTGAGACCCCTAGAGTAACAGGAGCCTGCAAAGCCAAAGCAGCTCCCGCCTACCTCTGTGAGCCTGCGAACGGACGCAGGGGGTGCCGGTGGAAAAACCTGACTTTTCCGTTTCTTTTCTGTTGGCTGGAACAGGAATGGTGATTTATTTATAGATCTAAAATAATTTTTGAGAGGCAGTTACATTTTTTTAATCTATATATTTACTAAAGTATATGTATTCAGACTGTTTCTTATGGCATGGTATAATCCTAAAAGATTCTCAACTCCTTATGGGGTCTTTTTAGTTTGTGAAAGAGGCAAAGAGGAAACAAGAGGCTTAGTATGAAAAGACTGTAACACTCAGGGTTAGCAGTTGAACATACTTTGTATTCATGGAGATTAATATACAGTTAAGAATAAGGGACTACGATCTTACATCTATAATGATAGCATTTTCCTCTAAATTGAACTATTATGTTAAACATATCTTTAAATGGGGTATCAACTAAGAAAATACCAACCTTTTACGTTTGCATTTCCATTTTAATCCCCAGAAAATGACTGTCCTCATGTGACTGTGACTTGAACGTTTTTTTTTTTTTTTCTTCCTGGATGAATATCTCAGCCAGGGAGGATGTGTGTCTGAGGTAACACCAGGTTCTCAGTCACTAAGAAGAGCTTGGGTAAGTTTTGGACAAAAGCAGAATGACTCTGAAGAAAAACCTGATTCAGAGCAGGTGCTAGAGAAATCTTAAAATTGTGCTCAAACCTATAATCTGGTTCTATGCTTAATCATAATTTTTTTCTACTTTTCCATTAGAAAAGTGGACAGAATCACCTGAAGTATTTTGTGTACCTGCAATTCAGGGTAGGAAAGAGTTATAGTCTCAGATGAGAATACAGGACAGACACAGGAAATATGCATCCATCTGTCACTCACTTTTAAGGCGTCCATCACAGAAATAAGTGACAACAGCTAAAACAAGCTGCATTACTTATTATGCAGTTTGTTGCAATTATTTATATACTTATTTATCTATAAATGTAAATTTTTCACTCAAACTTTGACTCTTAAATTTTGCATGTTTTATATCTAAAATGTTAATAATAGTCTGCACTTCTAAAAGGTGAAAAGCCTGTCAGTTTTATGCTGTGGAAGTAACATTTCATTTTTGCCACCACTTGCTACTGTGAAACAAAGCCCTCATTTTTTTTTTTTTTTTTTTTTTTTTTACATTTTAGAATTAATGGCAATCACAGAATTTTGCTTAGGCTTTGATAGTAGAAATAATGTCAGCTATGCACTTGTTACGCACAAATTGCATTTCCATAAATGTTTTGCACTGCTGCCACGACCAGCTTGTTTCTAATTTTGTACCACGGGGTAAATGACCTCTCGCATCCTTTTTTGTTTACAGAAGATTTCAACAGAATAGAAACAAGAATGTCAGTGTGCTGTCGGTTGGTGCTGCATTTTCTGATTCTGCTGCCCTCTCTTTATTGACTTTTATTTATTTTAAACGAGGTGCAAGGAGCTGCTGTTATGATGTTGCTGCTGTTGGAAACACACAGATGTTTTGTTTCAAATTCCCTATTGGATCATGGTTTTTCCCTGATCATCAAGATTTGGGGGTGTATTTTATGAAACAAACATTGTGTTAGCTATCAGGTATCTTAATTATCGGAAAATAAAGAATACGTTCATGAAACAATGAAGGATATTAAATTTATATAGCGATTTTATTTTCAAAAGTCACCATTTAATTTCAAATCTTTAAAGTATCTATTTTCACTAAACAGCTATTTTAGAAAAGAAAATCTAAATAAAATTTTGACAAATTGATAGAATTTCCTTGCTTACTTATTATATCTTGCACTAATAATATAATAGAATACTTTAGATATATTTAGGTTGCAAATGATGTTGAACTATTAAAATTTACTTTGTCAAATGTGGAAATCAAGAAGCTCCAAGACAAAGCACTAAAAATTTTCATCAAAGGTGAGCATACATTATTTCCAAAATATCTTTATTTTGATTAGACTGAAACTTTCATAAGAAATGATCCAAAACTACGAAACCTATGTGCAGGCATGAGAAAATTATCTCAAGTATTAGAAATTTAATTTAAAGACTATGAGCACTAAAGAATAGATAAACTATAATTGTAGAATAAGTCAATTATTTTAGTGATTCACATAGGAAAACTAATCTTTTTCTTTATAGTCATAGCCAGAGTAATATATTGTTATATTCTTGAGAAATCAATATAATATATAAAACATCCATTCAAAATTAGAAATTATTTTCTTTCTCTCAAAAGAAAATCTTCTTTCAGCCTGCTTATTACATGTAGCTAAAGGGCTATTTCTAATTTTAGAATAAAATAGTCATTTTTAAAAACTATTGTGGCTCCAGAAACAGGTAATGTTTGATGTTGCTGTACACGAGTGCCTCATATCTTTCATCTGACTTGCCGAAAACGGAGCATGATTTAAACTCACATTTTATTGTTATTAATTGTAACAGTGATACCGTTACATTATTAATGGTTTATTTTTACAAATCTTCTTTTGTCCCAGAAGACAGAAGAGTAAAACAATTAAATTAGCACTTTATTCTACTTACCTTTCATATTAAATAATCACGTTAGGCAAATGACAAGGAGAGGTTATTTGTCTTTTTGCTTCACTCTGCCTAGAAATATGATCTAAGAAGGAAAACGTTTCTGTAAACAGAGTTTAAGACTTCTTTGGCGCTAGTAGAGGCAGACAGAAAATCTTTTCTAAACAGTAAGCACACATCACTGCTGTTGGAGAATAATTAGAAATAGCTTGAGATGATATTCTTACAAGAACAAAATTTCCACTTAGCAGCATAACAATATTATAATCACTGGACACAGAGGCCCTGTCTCTGGCTTGAGGCGCTGATCTCCAGCTTTGCCTTTGAGTCCGTTGAATGCATTAGCAAAGGTTTGCTGTGTTTTGTACGGCCAGGCAAGGTGGCTTCCTGGGTTAAACGCAGACCTGTGTGTAAGCTGGATTTAAGGAACTTTTGCAATAATTTTATAACTCTCAGGTTGGAGAATGCTGAGTAAAGTATATAGAATTTTGGAAACATGGGTAATTGCCCAACTTGTTAAATAAAATCAATACGTACTTTGCTCACCTTTGTTATACCTACGATTTTTTAGCCTCAACCACTGGGATACTTTTCATTTATATGTTCAAACAAAAAGCAGGAAAAGATATTATAATGGATTTGAGTATACTTTCTCCTTCAAAAAATTTCTCCCATTGGTTATTATCTAATGAACAAAAAATTGGGGAAAGAAGGAGGAGGATATTATATATTATATTTTATAGGATCTTGATCTCCTTTTTCTGTGTATTCCTGTTTTTATTAGCTTTACAATGTGTAATGCTTTCTTTGAAACATGAAAATAAAACTATGATAAAAGAATAGGACCTTTACTTTTCATTTCGCATTTTTTTAAAGCCCTCTAAGACAGTAACTGCACAGGTAAACTGAACACCACTTACTTAGGGGTGTTCTTAGTATTAGGTACTAAATATTCAGGTTTTTAATAAGATGTAGTTCAGACAAGATTGTATGCTCCTAAACAGCTCTAGAGGTGCCTAGTACTTAGTATTAGGTACTAAATATTCAGGTTTTTAATAAGATGTAGTTAAGACAAGATTGTATGCTCCTAAACTGCTCTAGAGGTGCAAAAGAGTTTACTTGGAGAAAATAATGTTTTAGCTAACACTTGAAGCATTACTGAAGTTTAACCAGGCAAATATCAGAAAGACAACTGGATACATCTGAGTTGAAATCAACAGAGGACACGAGCAACAAGCCCATATATGTGCAGGAGACACAGCACATCTTGTGTTGCAGTGTTCCTGCGACTGCCTCACTGGGCCCTTGTTGTCTTAGCACAGGATCAGTTACATCGTAGGTGTTTAGCAGAAGAGTTCACAGAAAGACGGACTCAAAAATGTTAGAAGCAAAGAAACAAATGCTTCATTCCTCAAACAAAAATACTAAACTCCTCACTGGAGATCAGGTACTTGGGGGGAACCTACAAAGGTAATGATGACTAAAACCCAAGGCAAGAGTAGGATGCCCCACGATCATTTCGATGTGCACAGCTAGGATTTAATTTAAAAAAAAAAAAAAAAAAAAAAAAGAGTGGAGATGGGAAAGATTTACAGGAAAAGAATGAAGAGCTGAGGCAGGTGAGCAGCCCGTGAGCGCCGCACTCCAACCAAACATGCTCTGTTCTCTTTGCACCGGACGCCACACTCCCTCCCCCTTTTCTATTTCTTCTGATTACTTAGCCAGGGCTCTTTGTGTTCCACAATTCTTCATCCAAAAGTCTTTCTGCTGGTCTCCTTCGCAGGGGAAGGTGTAATGCAGCCTGTCAGATGCTGGAATTTTAGTGTATATAAGTTTAGGTTACTTTTTAAATCTAACTTATTTTTATGTTAGAGAAAAGCAGTTGTTGTTAATCGTGATAGTTTGCCATAGTGATTTAAAAGATGAGAAAAAAGTGGAAATTGAAAATGCAAGGATTCATAAATCTACCTCAAACACAGGAAGAATGGTCATAATTTTTCCTACTAATATATTTTATGTGTCTATCTTTTCTTGATTTTTTTTTTTTTTTACTATGGCATCTAAGTGAATAGATAAGATGGCCCAAGCCTGAGTGAAGAGAGCGCCATGTAACCCAGAGGCAACTCAAGGGCTCCACTTGCACACGTGTGTGTGCGTGTGTGAGATTTTTCATAATGCTGAAGCTTCAGAAGTGCTTTAATTATCAAATTCTCTCTCCTCTTCATCAGCTTCAGAGTCCATGCACTTTGTCATCCATATCATCTTTCATTATCCATTTTTCTGCCAGGGCAAGAAAACCCTGCAGGATGTAAATACTTCTGACTGACACTGGGAGCGCAAAGTACCACAGGGAGCCAGCAGCTGTCTGGGGACTCTCCGTCTTCCTGGTGTGTAAATGACTGCTGCCATGCTGTTTGCAGATGGATGGGACGATGAAGGGACAGTATACTGTACACCCCGCCCATTTATTTCAAGGGTGACAAGACCTTCACCATCCCTGAAAGGACATTGCTATTTCTTCTGTCTTTCCTTTTTTATTTTATTATTTTTTTTATTATAGATAAAAATATGCACCATAGATGTGGCCTGACCCATCACCCTCCCTCCACCCAAACCTCCCCCCTCCCTTCCCCTTCCTTGGTCCTTTCCCCATAGTCTTGTGGTATAGTTGGGTTATAGCATTCCTGTGAAAGCTATAGTTTAGCTTCATAGTA
>CAUYPK010160387.1:0-17205 GCA_963574355.1 Loris lydekkerianus | reverse complement strand
GGGTATAATAAGCCAGGTTATACTGATTGCATTTGTTAGGTAAAGTCCCTCTTGCAATCATGTCTTGCCCCCAGAAGGTGTGGCACACACCAAGGCCCCACCCCTCTCCCTCCTTCCCTCTCTCTGCTTTTCCTCCCCCCCATAACCTTAATTGTCATTAATTGTCCTCATATCAAAATTGAGTACATAGGATTCATGCTTCTCCATTCTTGTGATGCATTAAATAAATTTTAAGAGTTAGATTATATACCTAGAGTGCTATAGAGAGGGCCATAAAGCATAACTACCAAAATCAATTCCACCATTTTTAGATGATGACAGAGTTTTGTGAAAACAAAAAAGCATGATACATATGCTGACAATTTAAGCCAAATCAAAATAAGGTTCTAACTTGTACTGGGACACACATGTGGTGAACTTGTGGAGAAGAGGCACGCAGCCAGAAACCCAGTTGACACTGGGAAGAGTCTAAGATCTGCTACTCTTCCAAGTCATGGGTTTAGAAAAAGGCGTAGGGGGAAGACTTCTAAGACTATTATCTAGTTTAGCTGAAAACCTTTCTTTTTATTCTTTCATCTCCCTTTTTCATAATGCCTTTAAGTGTTATTTTCAAAGGTATCTAATAAAACTGAAATGAGGTACAAAAATAGTTCTAGCACAGCAAATCAACTCCGGTTCGTATCACTAGAAATTAAAACTAACACTATCATGGGTACATGCTCTTCAAGATCTGCAATGTCTGTGTTATTCATGAAATACTCCAGGGCTTTCCTCTTCGTATCACAATGCCCTTTGGACCCCAAACTTCAGCTTGCTTACTTATTCAGATAGACAGTAGAGAGACCATAGACATGATCCATCTTCTCCACCAACAGATTCAGTTCTGAACGCAAAGTTGGGACACTCGAACCAGATGGAGATTGATGGAGAAAGCTGTTGCATTTCGTGGAAACAGCATCTAAGTCTGACCTCAGTTGCTGCAAATCCTCCTGGGTACGCTGCCAGAAACAAGACACATAATATTAGCTAGGTGTGGTGGTACTCAGCTTCTTGGGAGACTGAGGTGGGAGGATCACATCAGCCCAAGAGTTGGAGGCTAAAGTAAGCTATGACTGTGCCTCTGCACTTTAGACTGGGCAACAGAGTGAGATCTTATCTCTAAAATTAATTTTGAAAAGTAAAAATAGGGCCAGGCAAGGTAGCTCAGGCCTGCAATCTCAGCACTCTGGGAGGCTATGACAGGAGAATTGCTTGAAGCCAAGAGTTCGAGATCAGCTTGGGCAGCATAATGAGATCTTGACTCTATCAAAATGTTTAAACATTAGCTAGGTATAGTGGCATACAACTATAGATCTAAGTCTAGGTTTAAAACTGGAGGAAGATAGATATATTTGAATTCATGATTGTGTGTATGTGAAAGAGACATAGACTGATAAATATATTGATCTATATATTATATGTATATTTATTTTAGGGGATGGTGGAAACAGAGTCTTCTTTTGTTACCCTTGGTAGAGTGTCATGGCATCATAGCTGACAGTAACCTCAAACTCTTAGGTTCAAGTGATCCTGTTGCCTTGGTCTCCGGAGTAGCTGGGACTACAGGCATTCGCCAAAATGTCCAGCTATTATTTGTTTTTTTAAGCGATGGGGTCTCACTCTTCTCAGGCTGGTCTTGAACTCCTCAGCTCAAATGATTTACCCACCTTGGCCTCCCAGAGTGCCCACACCCCCTTACATATTCTAATGTCCTTTGGACCTAAAACTTCAGGTTAATTACTTAACCAGCTCATTATATGTAACTTTCAAGACAACTATGTGACATTATAATTGCCATTTTATAAGAAAGGAAACTAAGTAAAAGTGAGAGTTAACTTATTCAAAAATCACGGACAGAGTGTACATCAGAGCTGATACCAGAATCTGAGTCCTTCCTTCCACGTGTTGAGTTATATGCCTGAAGGTAACTATGCCATGAAAGTAGCACAGGTATATAAGGGACAGAGAGCAGCATCTTTAAATACTTTACTTTAAATACTTTAAATAAATAAATACTTTAAATAAATACCATTTTTTTTTATTTTTTATTTTTGAGACAGAGCCTCAAGCTATTGTCCTGGGTAGAGTGCTGTGGCGTCACAGCTCACAGCAACCTCCAACTGTTGGGCTTAAGTGATTCTCTTGCCTCAGCCTCCCAAGTAGCTGGGACTACAGGGACCTGCCACAACGCCCAGCTATTTTTTGGTTGTAGTTGTCATTGTTGTTTGGCAGGTCTGGGCTGGATTCGAACCCACCAACTCTGGTGTATGTGGCTAGCGCCTTAGCCACTTGAGCTATAGGCACTGAGCCAATATACCATTTTAAAATACCATGCCCAAATGGACTGCTTAGAATGATTTACCAGTCTGCCTTCTCAACTCTAGGAAATTAATCAAGTCAGC
The DNA here is from genome assembly GCA_963574355.1 of Loris lydekkerianus. NCBI lineage: Eukaryota > Metazoa > Chordata > Mammalia > Primates > Lorisidae > Loris > Loris lydekkerianus. The sequence goes on along the minus strand of CAUYPK010160387.1, from coordinate 14,764 downwards.
AATTCATATGAAGCCAAAATTATGTTTCTCCATAGATAAAAAACATTTATAGACTTAATGTAAGAAATGCTGAGTAAGACTGTCAGTCTCTTGCTTCATTTCTTATGAGCCACACTCTTTTGCCAGCCTATTAGTTCTGACGGCATTCACTCTGCAACCAGCACCCCTTTATTCTTAGGGGTTACCTCTTGCTCTGCAATCCTTAATGCATTGTCCTGCCGGGCATCTTTGTCAGTCCTAGAGCTGGCTAAGTACTGGATTTGTTTGACCACCCTCTGTTCACACTCCTCCAGGCGTAGCCGAATATTCTTCAGCTCTGAAATGTACATCTTGGCCACAGTCTCCTCTTTGTCCTCTGTGAATGCACAAGCACAGAAGACCAGTAAGCTACACAGCTAAGACTGGCAAACCTGAGGAAAACAGAATCACCCGCAAAACAGACGGCACTACTGGGTAAGCAACCTGACATCCTGCTGATGAAAGCTATGCCTTATTCGGGGAACCTTCTGCCCCGGATCGTCATTTCACACATTGTATACTAAGGTTTGAGGATCTAAACATATTATAGTCACAAGAAAATGTGATAGGATAATTAGCAATAACAAGTGCATTATCAAAACAACTTCTATCTAATTTTGAGAATTTATCTCTACAAGCTTTTCTCTACCTCAAATTTTTAGCAACTCAAATTGAGATAGGTGATGACACCTTCTAGTCTGTACAAAGGGTCTAGCAGCACCTGGCAGGGCTCTCTTTCTACCATTCTCTTTCCTTCCTCCCAATGCACATACCATTCTCCATGGACTTCACCAGGTACTGGAAGCGGGCTTTACATGCCTCCACCTCCTCTTCCAAGCGCAAGCGATCAGCCACTGAGAAGAGCATGGAGTCACGACTATCCTGCAGAAAGTCTTCATAGTGAGCCTGGAGGTTCTTCATGACCTGGTGGCACTCCCCTGGTGCAGAGGATCGGACCTAGGGAGAACAAGCCAGAAGAAACTGCAATACAATGATAACATCTTCCATCTTCCTCCTTTTTACTAAAGTCTAAGATACAAAGCAGTGCACAAACCATAACTGAAAACTTGTAGATTTTAATACATTGAACTCATTCATTTAATCAGCATTTAAATCAAGAAGCAGAATACTACGAGCACCACAGACGCGCCCCTTGTGCCCCACTGGATATAACTCTTTTCTTTTAGAGTCAGAGTCTCACTTGTTGCCCTTGGTAGAGTGCTGTGGCATCCCAGCTCACAGCAACCTTCAGCTCTTGGGCTTAGACAATTCTCTTGCCTCAGCCTACTGAGTAGCTGGGACCACAGGTGCCCGCCAAAACACCTGTCTATTTTTTTGTTGCAATTTGGCTGGGGCCAGGTTTGAACCTGCCATCCTCGGTATATGGGGCTTGTGCCCTACCCACTGAGCTACAGCTACAAGATTAATAACTCTTAATCATCATTTCACCAGTATTCACCTACTACATACTCTCATGCCAAAGAGACGTGCTTAACCCAGAGTAGCAAAAAGCCTGTAACCTTCTCCCTTTGCCAAGAAGACCAAAGATGTTATTTATTTTGATTAGGAATTTTCTTTACCATTGAGACTGTTGTTTCCTGTGTGTGAGACCCTCAGATCCGTAACTCTGAAACAGTTATCTTTGACTCTACTGAATTTGTGTGCGAAGTCTCACAGTAATGAAAAAAGCTTCTGTTAAAAGCTTGCTAATAGGCTGTGAGCCTAGGGTAACATTTTTTTCATAATTACCTTTTCTAGGTTCCAGCTCTGTACAAGGTCAAGATCTTTTCGCAGATAGTTCCAGGAGATCAGGCTTTTGGTGTTAACATGAAGCTGGTGCCAAAGGGCCATTACCTTCTGATAAGACTGTTCCACCCTAGAAAGAACACAGAACCTAACATTAGCTTTTGGAAGATTTTAAGCTCCACATTAGAAACCTTCTAAGGCAAAATGAGATTGTATTAGCAGAACTGATCTTATGTGATGTGCAAAAAAGGGCAACAAATCAAATAGCAGTAACTTAAGAATAGTTGGAACTAAATTGAGGTATTCAATTTGGATTTCCTACAGTCTTATGTATATTAGCACATATTTAGCAACCTCATACATATAACCTGAATATAATATGATGATGAGATGCTAAAGAGAAGAAATAATGAGGCAGAACAATAACAGCAAAGTATAAATAAAATAACTCCAATTGGAATTGCTGAAAATGATGATATTGATGCTTAAAAAGTAAATGCTAAAATGTTTAAAAGTTAATAGCAACTGAAAAAGTTCATCTGGTATATAAAAGGAAACTGTAGTATGGAGGGATTGAGAAGATGTTTTCTTAAGCATTTCACGCCTAATTGAAGCTCAACTTATACAAGTCTCATAGACACACAAACACATTAAGTTACTTTGAATTTCTTCAATTTGAGAAGAAAATGTGAGACTTAAAGAAAAGGAAAACTAGAAGCAATGACATCAGTAAATACGGGACATCAAATCCATTAATTTATCTTTCTTTTCTTCAAAAAAATCCCACTAAAATTTTCAGTAAAGTTGAAATCTCAGAAGAAAAATGAAAATACAAAGAAATCAAAATAGAAAATAACAGATCCTTAGAAAATGAGTTCAGGGGGCGGCACCTGTGGCTCAATGAGTAGGGCACCAGCCCCATATACCAAGGATGGCAGGTTCAAACTGCAACAAAAAAATAGCTGGCGTTGTGGTGGGCGCCTGTAGTCCAAGCTATTCGGGAGCCTGAGGTTGCTGTGAGTCCTGTGATGTCATGGCACTCTACCAAGGGTGGTAAAGTGAGACTCTGTCTCTACAAAAAAGAAATAATAAAATAAAATAAAAGAAAGAAAGAAAATGAGTTCAGGAGGACCAATACTTGAAAAATAAGAGTTCTTAAAAAGAACAGAAAAAACCCAGAGAACAAAATAATCTAAGAAAATCTTTCCCAGATCTAAAAAATGTGTTTCCAGTTTGGATTCATTAGCAAAATGCATACAAAAAGATTCATCCTAGGTATAGCTTCCCTTCAAAGATTAGAGACAAAGGAAAGAGTTTCAAAGGAACTTTATTTCAAGGGAAATAAAGATTTCATTTGAAAGATAAAAATAGCAAACTGTTCTACATCATTTAAGTTGTGGAAGACATATAAGTCTATATCTTTGTCTAAACCAATAGTACTGCTCACTACAATAGGTGAATTTTATTGTTATGTAAGCCTAAAAAATTTAAAAAATGGAGAAAGAATGAAAATGACACTGTAAATTTCAACAAGAAACTCTGAAGCTAAAAAAGTTATAGAGCAGGGGTACCCAACCTATAGCCTCATGCTAATTTGCTAAGGACTTTTTTATGCTTACCTATGTGTCAGATATTACTTAAAGTATGCACAAACTTCTTTTTTTGCTAACCACCTTTCATTAGTGTTTATGTATTTAATGTGGGGCCCAAGACAACTCTTATTCTTCCAATGTGCGGCAGAAGAAAAAAAAAAAAAGGTTAGACATCCTTGCACAATAGCACAATGATTTCAAGATTCAGAATAAAAATAATTTCCAAAAGAATGTCTCTGGGCCAGGCACAGTGGCTCATGCCAATAATTCTAGCACAATGGGAGGCCAAGGCAGGATGATCCCTTAAGCTCAGTTCAAGACCAGCCTGATCAAGAGCGAGATCCAGTCTCTATTAAAAATAGAAAAATTAGCTGAATGTCGTGGTAGGGGACTATACTCCCAGCTACTGAGGACTCTGAATCAAGAGGATCACCTCAGTCCAAGAAATTGAGGTTGCTGTGAGCTATGATACCACAGCCCTTTACCCAGGGCAAGAGAGTGAGACTCTGTCTTCAAAAAGAAAAAAAAAAAAATTAATTATGTATCTGACCAATTATGAATGGAGAAGAAAGACAGTTTCAGATATGAGAGGTCTCAAAAAATTTACCTCTCATGTAGGATTTTTCAGTAAGGTACTGAAGAGTGTGATCTACCAAACCAGGGAATAAACAAGTAAGAGTCAGAATCTAGGAATCAGTGGGTCCAACAGAGAAGGGAGGTGAAGGAAATCCCAGGGTGAAGATGAAGTTGACTGGCCACAGTACCTCACGCCTGTAATCCCAGCACTCTGGGAGGCCGTGGTGGGTGGATTGCTTGAGCTCAGGAGTTTGAGACCAGCCTGAGGAAGAGTGAGACTCCCATCTCTACTAAAAATAGAAAACTAGCCAGGCGTGTGGCGCACACCTGTAGTCCCAGCTACTCAGGAGGCTGAGGCAAGAGGATTGCTTGAGCCCAAGAGTTTCAGGTTGTTGTGAGCTATGACTACACAGCACTCTACCAAGAGCGACAAAGTGAGACTCTGACTCAAAAAAAAAAAAGAAAATGCTTGCCATGCATGAGAATGGGAAAAAGACCAGAGTGACTGCAGCTGAGTACAAGCAAAGAAAGTGGCAGAGGGGGATGATCCCTTAGAGTACGATGTGGCTTAGCTTTAAAAAATGTAATATACTAATCAAACAAAAAAAATATCAATTTAAACAAAAATTTTGACATAACTACATTTGGAAGATGAGTAAAGAAAAAGTGTACGCTTGTGTGTATGTGTATATGCAGAAAGCTAAATGTTAATTTCATAGAGCAAGAAATAAGTAAGATAATTTCCAAAGTTGAAAAACAAATTAAGAAATAGCAGGGAAAAAATTACGTTTGGAAATTTGGAGTTAAAACCTAGCAAAATCTGCTAAAACTGCTGAAATAGTTGACTCTGAGAAGTAGAATTTTGGAGTGGGAGAAGGAAAGGTGACTGCTAGTTTTTATTACAGTAAACTTTATAGTATAACCCAACTTTCTAAAATATGTACATATACTACTTTAACAAAAAAAAATTAGCTGTCATTACAAAAATCAATCTCCTGAGAATAAACTATTTATAAGTGAGAATTTCTTAAAAATAAAATATTATTGAATAAATTTCAACTGAACAAAAATATTTATTGAAGATCTAGTATGTGGCTGGCAGTATGAGATTTGACATCCCTAATGGGAGGTCTTTCCCAAAAGAAACTGACAACTCATTTGCTTTGTTGAAGGAGATAGCAAATGCAGATTCAAACCTCCTGCATTTCACAGCAGAGGTGGCAGTGCTGGTGGCATTCAAGCAAAGTTACCTGCTGGCCATCTCAGTGGCATCCTTATTGGGTGGGGGGATGAGGAAGCAGACCGATGGCACCATTGCCTCATTCCCTGTCGGGCTAATCACTTTCCACTTGGTCCGCTGGGAATTATCCTCTAGCACACACTCATCATTCTTGCAAATAGTGATCTGAGGAGATAAATTCATAATTATTGCTAATGGATAAATCAATAACTCATTACTGGTGCCTGATCCCAAGGCTATGAAATCCTTAAGAAAAATATCTGCTTTAGATCTGCTATCACTTAACGGGGGCTCCTGATTTTGACAGAGGATGATGGGTATAAATTCACAACACAGGAAAAATTATGACAGCAAATAAATTAAAAAAAAAAAAAAAGTGTTACATGGAGTATACAAAAGTTATAAGGAGACTATAATATCCTCAACAGTAATCTCTGCACCAAAACTACTAGAATAAAAATTAATAGGACATAATCAAAATATTGCTTTTGTAATGATTCCTCCTCCTCCTGTCCTATTATCCCATAAAAACTTCTAAAAATTATTTAAGTATTTTAGAATTATCAAGTCTTTGTCTTGAAAGAAAAGTGACCAATGTTACCTGTATTAACTTTATTTTATAGACAGAAATACTGAGAAACAGAAAAATGCAGTCCCATTCTTTCATTCATCCACTCTAATAAATATTTCTTGTGTGCCTATTATATGCTAGGGCACTAAAATGGTAGAATGGAAAGCAGACAAATATGACCTATTTCCCCATAGTCTTGTGGGGTATATAGTCATAATACTATGTGACAAATGCAATTTAGTAGGAGGCCAAGGAAAGGAAATGACCCAGTCTTGGCTACAAAGATAAAGACAGATTATTCAAGACTTTAAAGGCACATTAAGGAGTTTAGACTTTCTGCTGAGAGCAATGAAACATTGTTGTATGACTTAAGCTGGGGAGTGTTGTTTTCTTTAAAAAGATCATGCTGGAGTGGTGCCTGTGGCTCAATGGGTAGTGCGCTGGCCCCATATACCAGGGGTGGTGGGTTTAAACCCAGCCCCGCCCAAACCGCAACAAAAAATTAGCTAGGCATTGTGGCAGGTGCACGTAATCCCAGCTACTTGGGAGGCTGAGGCAAGAGAATCGCCCAAGCCCTGGAGTTGGAGGTTGCTGTGAGCTGAGACGCCACAGCTCTCTACCAAGGGTGATAAAGTCTACAAAAAAAAAAAAAAGAAAGATCATGCTGGTGGTAAAGTACAAAATGTATTACTTTACTAAAGTACTCCCTAATATATTACTAGGGAGGCTGATACAATAATCCAAGTGTAAGAAATATATGATCTAACTTAGGATAGTAGCAGCAGAGATAGAAAGTAGTACATTTAAAGGGGATATTTAAAAATGAGTATTAACTTAGAGGTCCTACCAGTGTGGAGAATAAGGGGGGTTGGGAGGGATATCTCCTACCTGCTACAAAGTACCATCTCTTTCAGAACTTAGGCAACTGGATAAATGACAAAGTCAATCACTGAGGCAGAAAGTAGGTCAAGATTATAAAGTTGAAGCTTTCTTTTTTTTTTTTCAAATGAAAGAAGAGATTTGAGCATGTTTAAATTCTAATTTTAAAAACTCAGTAATTTAGCCAGATGTGGTGGCTCATGCCTGTAATCCAAGCAATCTGGGAGGCTAAGACAGGTGGATTGCTTAAGCTCAAGGCTGGTCTCAAACCCCTGAGCAAGAGTGAGACTCCTCTCCTAAATACAGAAAAACTAGCTGGGCATTATGGTGGGTGCCTGTTGTTCCAGCTACTTGGGAGGCTAAAGCAAGAGGATCTTTGAGCCCAAGAGTTTGAGGTTGCTATGAACTATGATGATGCCACAGCACTCTACCCAAGGCAACAAAATTCTAAAATAAAACAAAAACCGAACTCTATAATTTAACCTTTCCTTATTATCACAACTGTAGCTAAAAGGCTTCCCTTCTCTGTCTCTTCCCCCTGGAGCCTGGAGACACCCTTTTCACCTTACCTCAATCTGCCGATAGTCACAGATGGCCTTAACAGAAATGGTGCTCTTTAGTGCATGATCTGGATTGCGGGGTTTTAGCTGAACAATGGTTTTTGATCGCCCAACAAGACTGGCAATGGAACTCTTGGAGTGTATAAGTTGCTCCTTTTCATCCTACAAAATGAGAAGAAAAATAAAAAGACATTAATGTTGCTGTTCAAGGTGGCTAAGTCACCAAAGAAAGCTGAGGGCTCCACTCCCTCAGAGAACATCATTTCTTAGTTAAGTAGGGATCGTTGGTGGAGCCATCTTAATAAGGACAAAGAAAAAAAGAGAATGTTTCTGTCTTCTACTAAATGCTTTTGTACTCAAAATTTGCAGCTCTCTCCCTATGTCCTTTTCAATGAACCATAAAGCCACATGCAAAAAAACAAAATAAAAACAAACTTCAAGCTGCCAAATACAGCTACATAGCTAACAAAGGAATTCCCCAAATATGGTTCAGAGAACATGAAAGTTAAAGACAATAATAATAACAACCATATTATTATTATTATCATCATCCAATTCCTCACTGGTAGAAACCAGTTCTTCCCTTTCTGCTTAGGGGAGGCTTGGGTTATAGTTATTTAAATATTTTTAAATAATTATATTTTCCAAGCTCCACTTCATATAGTTTACTTTCCTAAATTGAGTTAAGCTTCCAGAGAACGATCTTAGCTCTTCAATCAACAATACTGCTGGCGAAGGCATCAGGATAAATGATTTAGGGTTTGCCTTTGAAATTGGTTTGAAAGAAATATCATACAAAATTGAAACTCTCAAATCTCTGAAAATCCAATAAACTTAAGAACTAATTTTGACAACAAAATTGGTAGTAATCTACTACCAATTCCATTAATGAGTCAAAGATAATGTTTGTCAACCAGGATGTTTTAAGCCCGTTTTGAGGTATAAAAGTACCCAGAAGAGGGCTTTTTTAGGATAGATGTAAATGTGATGAGAATAAAGAGTTAATAATGTAAGGAAATGCCATTAAAGAATTAAGAATATGCATGTCAAGGAAAAGAAATGCTTAAACAAACTACCTGTGCCTGTCCCCGGGAGCATGATTGGAAGAAATACAACTTTAACTTATTAGTTAAGAAGGAGGAATGGAATATATCAGGGAGACAGCCACACTTCCATACTTGAGAGCTGGTCTACCCATTTTAGTTTCCTTGCAACAAAGATGTCAATTTCTGTCTAACCCATAGCCAAAAATCTCAAATTCCAGAGACAAAATGCTCAGCATGGTAAAAGTTCTGAAAAGAACCAGAAGCCAGGACAGATGCTCCCGAACCTGACGGACAAGCTGAGGACAAGCTGAGGACAAGCTGAGGAGCAGACCCAGGTGATTCCATGCCCCGATGACGCCGCCAACCCGATGCCCCTGACCTGGAGAGGAGGGAACAGAGCAGCGACCCTCGAGAAGAGAAGATGTGACAACAATTGCAGAGGAGTTACCCTATGACAGAAGGTACTCTGTGGGAGGGAGGAGATAATAGCCAAGGATTATATTCCTCCTTCATACATGTAGTACCTCCAAGAGAGACATTTTAGAGACAACATCTAAACAATCAGGTTTTTATGCTTCATTCCAAATCAATTAAATTAATAGACTATTTGCCTATGTGAATGTAAACCTGTTCATATATAGGTTTACAATACCATATCTGAAAGGTGTGAAAAAAATATCAACTAATGTGCACAAATGCCTACTTCTCACTCACCAATAAACAAACAAACAAACAAACGAACAGTTTTGGGTTATTCTGGTTCTCTTGTTTAGAATTTTCTATTGAAATGTGATACTCCCCTAGCTTCTCACATAGGAAAAGTATTAATAATCTCCCTACCGCAAATACACTTCTATCTTGAGAAGTAGCCCTGTCTTGCCAACTCTGGAATATAAATTCAATAAATATAAGCAGCTCTGCTGCTAATTTTATTTCTAGCTCTCCTAAAGGAATAATAATTCACTGGAGAAAACGAATGTAAAATTCATTTGGATTAAATACTGGATGCAAAACTATTTTTCAAAAGTTTATGTTACTGCATAAATAAACTTGACAAATACTGCATTATATCTAAATAAGATTTTAATGTTGGCCTTAATTGAAATCAGTTTTCTAATATTTTATCATTACCAAAAGAAAATTGTCAAGGAGGAAAAGTTTGGCTCAGTTCTATTGCATTTTTTGGTTTTAATTATTTTTGGTATAAAGGAGTAAAAAGGAATTTGACATCAGCTAATCCCCTTCAACCCTATTTTTCATGCTCTATACCTGTTCTTGGCTCTAGCTATTGCATTAAAATAGGAACAATGCAAAGAAAGTATGGTGAGCACTAAGTGGCTGGCGGAGATGACTAAGCCTTTACTTCTATAACATACCTGAAGAAATCTTACATCAACTTCTTTAAGAAAAGAAAAAAGGAAAGGGACAGTATAAAACTCATTAAACTCTACTTGAATGTGAGCCAAACTTTATTATAACAATGACCCATTGCCCTGGAGCTTTCAAGGATATAAACAGTAGCAGCAGGATATGGTTTACTGTTTCTCAGAAGTAATCATCCCCACTGACCCGACACCCACCATGGAGTCCTGGAGCAGGTCCTCGAGGCGGGATAAGCTGGTACTGTGGTCACAGGAATATTTTCGTTTGATGGAGTCTTGAAGGTTCCTCAAGAATGACTCCAGGTCTCGTGCATCACTGAAGAACTGTGAGAACACAAGAAAAGGGTGCCATGGCTCCAAACACCAGAGGTAAACTAAGAAAAAAACGATCTTACTGTGCAGAGCTGCACAAAATTGCATAAACTCTAGTGGATTAGCGATAGTTCATTACAAAGGCCGCTCAGTATAAACTGAAGGACTTAAAAAGCCATGCCAATAAAATACTAGTGATGATTACTACAAAGCCTACTAAACCCCATAGAGAAGTTAGCCTGCTTTAGGTCCTCAGAAATTATTGCTCCTTCTTCCTTACTTCTGGTTAATGACAGCACGGGGCTATGAGGTACAATTCATGAAAAGTCTATAAAAAAACCAGGGAGATTATTTAATGTAGGGTAAAAACAGAGATAACAACTTATTTCCTCTTCCCACTCTCACTTGAAAATAAGCAGTATATTCTTTCATGTTGCGACAGACAGAAAAAAAAAAAAAAAAAGCCCTAATATTTTACAGAGGTGAAGTCCATTTCTCCTCTCCTTAAAGCTGAGCATGGCCATATGCCTTGCTTTGACCAAAGGCACATTAATAAAAGTTATGGAAGCGGGCGGCACCTGTGGCTCAGTGGGCTGGGTGCCGGCCCCATATACTAAGGGTGGCAGGTTCGAACCCGGCCCAGCAAAACTGCAACAAAAAAATAGGCGTGTGTTGTGGGGGGCGCCTGTAGGCCCAGCTACTCAGAAGGCTGAGGCGAGAGAATTGCCTAAGCCCAAGATCTACAGGTTGCTGTGAGCTGTGATGCTACAGCACTCTACCAAGGGTGTTAAAGTGAGACTCTGTCTCTACCAAAAAAATAAATAAATAAATAAATGAATAAATAAAAGTTATGGAAGCATAAAAAAGCACTTGTGGCTACTCAGGAGGCTGCAGCAGGATGATCACTTGAATCCAGGAGGTGGGAGGTTGTAGTGAGCTGTGGCTATGACAATGCCATTGCATTCTAGCCAAGGCAGAATATCTCAAAAACAAAAAAAAAAAAAAAAGAAAGAAAGAAAGAAAAAGTTAAAAAGCACTTGTGCAATGGGACTTGCTTTCTCTTCCTGCTATGGAACACAGCCACTTTGTGAAGAAGGCTGTTGTTAGATGCTACATACACGTGGCCTTAGACCCCATCACTCCAGCCAACTGTCAGATGCATGAGTTATGCCATTTGGTACCAGCCAATGCCCAACCTGTCTGCCAGCTGCCTGTAGCCATGAGTAAGGCAGGCAAGATGAGAAAAACCACTCAGCTGAGCTCAGCCCAAACTCACCAGTATAATCGAGAGCTAACTCAATGACTGTTCTATTAAGCAAGTAGGTTTTTTTTGGGGGGGTGAAGGGGGTCATACAATAAAAGCTAAGTGATACAGGTATGTTCTTAACCTCATTTTCACCATATGTGTAATATGTGGTAACTTTTACAAACATAGACGTGCACATACCATACCTGAAAGTAAGCGGTATTCTCTTTCACATGCTGCTCAACACACAAGCAGAGCTGCTTCATCCACTGCAACTGGGACTGGACAGCAGCACTGTAAGCCTGCAGCAACCAAGCACACAGACAGGAGAACAAGAGGTCAACAGAGCCGATAACCATGTGTGATACTTTGCTCCAAGTAGAACTCTGCTAAAGATTGAAGAGCCAGCAGAAGAGGCTTGCTTGCATTTTATCCAACATGGTTTTATGAGAAGGAGTTACATAGAAAAACTTTTTTCCACACTCAGTTGCACCTAAATAATCTGGCCAACAAAACCAAGGTATAGATGAATCCCTCTGGATTCCTCCACTGTTTTTCATCTCTGGGTAAAAGAGGCAAGATCTGTCAGGACAACTACTTTAAGAAATATAGATCACTTTTCCTCCTAAAGTTTGGAATATCTCTTCTATTGTGTCTCTTAGCAGTCTTCTTAGGCTATTAAAACTGTTTGTAGGCTTTTGAGGTCTATATGAACAGTCTGGGGTTAAGGGGAAAGACCCAAGACAAATGATCCCTGACAATTCCTCCAGGTCTTTCAGCAGAACAAAGCCTTTAATTTGGGTACTTTAAAAATAACAATAACCTCTTAGCATTAGGTTTTCATACATTCTCAAGTCACATACCTCCACAGTCTGTTTGGCTGGGTGGTTCTCAAGTGATAGCATTTCTGCTGTATCTTGTAGAGACCGAAACACATTCTGTTTCTCCTCCAGTTCCATCGTCAACTCCTGAAAAATGAATTCACTTCTATGGAATAAGTGCTTTTTAGGAAGGGTAACAATAAAAAAAAAGCTGTGTTCTTTGCCCTACTTTAAAGGAATGTACAACGTGGGATTGATGCCAATAAGAATGAGTACTGGAACAGAGAAAAGAGATAACTTGGCTGTGGCAGACAGTTCATGTCAGCACCTACACTAGTACATGACACGCCAGCAGATGAGTATCACTGACAGGCTGGTTTTGCCCAGACTACTTCCTCAACCTACAATGCTCTCCATTGACTCTAAAAGACCTAATTTAAATGCCAGCTCTGCTGTGAAGCTGGGTACTAATTCTTACTATGAGATACACCCCTTCTCCTTGATGCTTTCAGAACACTTTATTTATCAGGGTAGACATAAAGTTCATGTGTAATTTAAAATAGTTTAACATAGTAAACTGCACATGAATTTCATGTCCACCCTGTATCTCTATCATAGTCTGATTTCAGTTCTCATACATGCTGTTTATTATATTACAGTGTCTATTCTTTCTTCTTGCCTTAGAAAGAATCATATGCCACTCTCCAATCAGGAAAAGCCTATACTTTTTAAGAATCCTAAATGAACAGAATTAAAATAACTAGCCAGGTGTGGTGTATGCCTATAATTGCAACTACTTGGGAGGCTGAGGCAGGAAGATGGCTGGAGCCCAGGAGTTTGAGGTCAAGCTGGGCAACAGAGAAAGATCACATCTTTAAAAAAAAAAAAAAAAAGAAAGAAAGAAAGAATAAAAGGGAAAAAATAACAACAATAACAAAAAGAATTACAGTATCTAAAGTGTGATGTGCTCTCACTAATAGGCACAAGTGTAAGGGTATTTGGCACACTTCCTGGCTGAGTGGAACAACTACAACAGGGACTTTACCTAACAAATGCAAACAACGTAACCTAATAGTTTGTAACCTCATATGAATCTGAAAAAAAAAGTATCTAAAGTGTTGGCAAAAAACTTCCCTCTCTGCATAGTGCTTATGAAATCTTTTAAATCCTCTGAATGTGGAAATACTAAAAGTAGCAAAAAATAATCTTGTCTATATCTTTCACTGAAAAATAAAAATAAAAAACACTGTCCCATTGTCAAATGCCATTATTTCCCCTCCTATTTTACAAGTGAAGACACTGAAACCAAAAAATTATTAAATAAATAAAGAAGAATTCAGCAATTTGTGGGACGCTAAGAGTATAGGCCCTTTAAACAATACCATACTAAGCACTTTGCTAGGATTAGCTTATTAAATCTTACTCAATCTTTTATACAATACTTTGAAGTGGTGCTATTATATTTTACAGAGGTTCAGAGATATTAAATGACTTGCCCAAGGTCACAAAGCTAGTTAGTGGAAGAATTAGAATTAGAATTTAGATCTGTCTTAGCCCAAAGCCTAAAGTCTATTATATTAAAAACAAAGCTGTAATTGCTTATGAAATAACTCAACTTGCACAAGGCTATTCTACTGAACCAAGATACTGCCTTTCTAAATGGATTCTAACTAAATTCATTCTTGGACTCGGCTGCTCCTCTCTCCAGGTACACTTCTCACATGCACAGATACTCTCACATGAGTAGGGTCCTCTAGCCACCCTAGCAAGCTTTCAGCAGACTAGCCTCTCTGTTTCCATCTATTGCTATTAAATAAGTATGACAGGTCTGCTGTACTAGACTCACAGAAAAGTAATTTCTCTTGGCTGAGATATTGGGATTGTTGTCACTCCAGTCATATGCTAGTTCCTCCTCCTCCTTCTCATTCAACCAGATCAACTCAGCTGTAGCTCTGAAGACAAATTTATGCAGGCTCTGAAGATGTCTCATCCGGAAGCTGGACGTTTCCTAGGCAAAGCAAGGATTACACAGTTAGACTGCCAGTCTTTATATCTGTAGAAGATAGCACATTTGACATCCAAGGAAAGAATAACTCAGGAGATGTATTTAGTCCTGCTTTTCAATCTCTGGGTTCTTCTCCACAGATTCTAGATTTATACAAGTTTCATATATAAGATTTCCAGAACCCTTGTCCATCCTAGACAGAAGACAGAACTCATAAGGTCTTTGTGTGGCTCCCTGGATAAAGAATGTTCTACTCCAAACAATCTTGAAAGGCAGGAATGAAAAACAACAGAAGGGAAGTCCTTTCAGACCAATCTCAAACTTTTAGCTTTGGTGTCTCCAAGTGAAACAGCCATCAGCTTGGTGAAGCATGATAGCTAGGATAGATTCTATTTACTTAAAACTATAATCCTAGTATTCTGGAAGATTGAGGCAGGCACTGCTGAATTTGAGACCAACCTTAGCAAGAGTGAGATCCCATCTCTACGGGAAACAGAAAAACTAGCCGAGCACTGTGGTGGGCGCCTGCATTCCTAGCTACTTGGGAAGCTAAGGACTGAGACAAAGGGATCTCCTGAGCTCAAGAGTTTGAGGTTGCTGTGAACGGAAATGCCATAATGCGCTACAGGGTAGAGAATGAGACTCGGTGTCAAAAAATCGAAAAAAAAAAAAAAAAAAAAAAAAAAAAAAGTTGGGAAAATGTTATAATATATTTGAACAACTGCATAGTAAATGAATTACTAAAAATTATAAAGTTAAAACAGGGCCAA